>VWZF01006437.1:25290-87182 GCA_013396755.1 Sclerurus mexicanus | reverse complement strand
AAAGCTCATGTATAGTTCCAAGAATGGTGAGCAAGGTGAAAACTATTTCTCTAAATGGAAAAGTCTGAAGAGAATGAACATGCTTACAGAGTAGTACTTACCTGCCTTCAAAGACAAAATTATTTCTTTTTTTTTTCATTCATCTTCAATCTATAAAACATAATTCAGAGAACAATCTTTGTTCTGGTCATTAAGGATTGTTTTACACACTGCAGATTTTTTCAGATAAGAAAGTAATTTATGGAAATTTTTATCATTATTTCATTACTGGATCCAAAGTTACATCCTCTGATCCTTGTATTTTCAAATGTGGTAGTTAATTTTATTCCCCCATTTTAACCAATGCTTTATTCAGAATATTTTGCTTCAAAATGAATCAAAACTATTTGCCATAATGCATCAAAAGCAGTCCTTAGAAAATAGTCATTCTGATGCAAAAAACCAATTTTTTTGTCACTTCAAAATGTTTCTCTAATAGTTTAATGTGTTTGAAAATTTTTCTTTTGCTTCTTGATCTGATTATCAGAGCACAGTGAGGAGTTTAGTCCATGGTTGTCACTTCAGTGCTAATAACAGTTGCTGACTGTTTTGCTGACCAATATGCTGACTGAACTCTAACCTTAGATACTGAAGAATTGCTTTTATTGGGAATTTACAATTCTGTACTAAAAATTCAAACCTATAAGGTCAGTAACAGTATGTAGATAATCTTTGGGAATGGCACAGTTTAAGGTTTTATGGAGGCAAATGTGAGGAGGTGCTTTTTCAATATTTTATATGTTCTTTATTTTCCTTTTCAGTGATCCTTCCCCTCTAATGTTATTGTCTCAATACATTCAGATTTCTTTTTGTTTGGGTAGCTTTTTTCCTTGAAAAGTTCAAAATCAGCTATAGTTTTTACTACAGCTGTTCTTGAAATAGTAAGTGATTTGCAGCAAATCGGTAATAAATATTGCAGAGACATCACACTGGTGGCCAACCTATGCTTACAACTCCTGCATATAATTAACATATATATGGGGAGTACAGCAAATCTTTACTACTGGTAGGTCATGTAGGGCTTTACGTATTTACAAGTTTAATTTTTATCGGTTAATTTGTTACTGGTTTTTTAATGCAGAGCTGGAAAAGCCTTTTATTGTAACTACTTATTCACACAATTGCAAACAGTGTCACCTTCAGTATAGTTCAATTATGTACACAAACCCATAATCCCTATGGAAACATTTGATATTTAAACCTGTGACAAAGTTTAACAGTAATTACAGAGAACCATGTGTCATGCTGCAGGCCAGTGACCAGTGACGGAGAATGTCCCATCACTAGCCCTTCCTTGGTATTATTGAGGATATGTTGAGTTTAGAAATGGCATCTTCCTTCTTAGTGGGATTGGGAAAGGGCAAAGTTCTCTCTGCATGACTTGATCTGTCTTGCTGACTGTAAGAAATTAATGCTTCAGGAAATAGGTACTACCAAACTGAAGTGATGTGTATGGCAAGTATTAGGGAGCCTTACTTTGACATGATACCCCCTTGCATCAGTCTATGAGAGAGGCATACTTATCATGTGCAGATCTCTCTGAAGAGTCAGACCCTACATTCTAACATTTGTAGTGTGTCTTGGACATTTGTATTTGGGCAACTGAAGCAGAAGGAATGCATTCTTTTTTTTAAAGATGTTTGTTCTCCTTTATACTCCATCACTATCAGTGGGGTGCATCTGTGTTCCTGGGATCTCAGTGTTTCCAGTTGTGCAGTGCTCACTAAGAATGATTTTGGAGTTAGGGCTATGATACACTACTCTCTTAAACTATGCAAATATTGTTGTATGTTATCACTACATTTGTGTTTCCAAAAAAAGTGATGTTATACTAGTTTAGAGCTTATAGGCTGATCAATGAAGAACATTCCTGAATTAGAAAATAGAACATGAATGTATTTGCAGTTGTTTTTCTCTAAAACAAATTGATATCCAATATTTCTTTTTAAGCCTTTTTCTGTTATAAATTAAATCCATGGGCAAAATTTCAGTGGGTTTCTGCAAGAGTGGTTCACTGAGTTGATGTATGTCAATGGAAAACTGAGGCTATCAGTGCAATGTGAATTGGGCAAGTATCTTGGATTGTTTAAGTTGCAAGCTTCTGTGTTGGAGGTTGTCTTTGAACTGTGTTTGCACACTGCATAGCACAGTGGTATCCAAGAATAGCACTTACATATATGCCATTGCAGTACTAATAAATGTAATAATTTCAAATGAGAAAAAAAAGGGAGCTAAACACTTCTGAAAACTGGTGGTGTTCAGATGAAGACGAATGCCTTCATATGTTGATAGAGCAGTTTAAGAGGAACTGTTCAGTTTTGCTTGATGCTGACTGTGCTGACAGCTTGTGCTGACAACACAGCCCAGGCAGGAATCGCACCCTGCTAGCAGGCTTGTTTTCCCTGCATACTCACTGCCCAAGTGGAGAAGCCTGAGGCAAGAGCCTCTGTACTCTCATTTGCAGAGGTGAAGATATGTTCATGTCAGTTTGGGGGTGGGACCTTAAGGTCCACTATCTGGTAGGGTCAGTGAACTTACGCTCCTGTTAGGTGCGTACAGGCACTTTGCACAGCACTACGCTGCAATCTTACATCGGGCTGAGCTGGAATGGCCTGGCACTGAACAGAGGTCTCTCTACTGTACTTTCATGTAGGGTGTTTGTGACACAGGACTTGAGTACATCTTCTGCTGCCAAGCTTGACGGCAAAAGAGACCAGTCCCTAATCACTGGGAAGGTACAATGAAGGTAAAAAGTAGTCCAAATGTTCCAGAGTAGCAGCTACCTGAATAGGATAAGACCACACACAGTAACAGAGCATGTCATTGGCACAGGACTACAGCCTGGTTTGAAACCTGTGGAAACCAGTGGGCTTGCATGAGCTTAAAGGCCGTCAATGATGGGGCTAAAATGGTTGCATCCTGCCTGTGTAATCGTGCAAATTATGCCAAGTTGTTGGGATGAGCTTTGGGTGCAAACTAAAGTATCAGTATCAGTAACTGTATACAGCTCTGAAAATAGGTTTTACAATACTAGAAAATAGGGGTGCATAGTAGAAATGCAGCCACTCTTACTGGCATCAGTATAAATGAAAATCGATGTTATCTTCACCTTGGAATCTCTATCTGATTGTGCTTTTGTGTGAGAGGAAAGCAAAATGGGAGAAGGATATCTGTCAATAGCTGTGAATAACACAGATGGATTTGGGGGGGGGAGGGTTTGTTTTTAAAAGTTTTATTCATTCCATTAATTCACTAAATATTTGCTAATAACTTTGATTTACAAATGACTACTTAAAATGTGAAAATAGCAGTAAAAACAAGTCTATACTCTCTTTGAAATAACAAAACATTGTAATACATAAACAAGAAAGGACACAATTATTAAATCTGTAGCTGTAGAGCAGAAGATTTTTATTAATATTAATGTAGTATTCTATGATACTGGAAGTGTAAGCATATTATTCACTAATATAAAGTGACTGGAATTCATATTGTGGGTATGACAGAACTTCAAGACTGTGTGTCCCTGTCTTAAGAGTGCAATGATGTGTTGTTCACCTGTGCTTATTTTGTTACAATAATGTAATAAAGCAGGGCATGATCATGTTAAAGAATATTTTTAACAATTATAAACTTGAGTAGATACAAATGTAGTTCCATAGTATTTGTTTTGTCTCATTACACTGGCTGCATTAATAGTTTTGAGTTGTAGGAAACTTTGGACTACAAAGCAGGAAAGTTTTGAAATCCTAGGAATTGAGATTTGTGTGTAAGACTGAATAAATGAACTTAATTTTTCAAAGATAAGGATTGTGTATAAGACTGGGATCTAGCTTTTCCAGAGGTATCTCTGCAATCCAGAAATTTTCACTTACTACACCTTACTACACCAATTTCCTTGTATGTAATGCTGTAATCCCTTGTTTAGGGCAAGTAATTTGGGCATCTTCAGGAGGTATAAAGGGACTCTGCAAGCAGGGTATGTGCAGCTTAAAAGTGCAAAACAATTACTTACTATTAAGTAAAACACCCAAAAGCTAAACTGGAATTCAGTGAACTACTAGACTAAACATTAGGACACTCACCACTCCAGTAAGACACCAAAAGAGGCTTTGTTGGCCATACAGGAGTAAGCTGGGCACCGAAGCACTGGCCTCCACAGTTCCCTTTGTGCTGCTGTGTTGCCACCTCTCGCCATGCTGCTGTGTTATTGAGGGATGGGAGATCCCCCCTGGCCCCAGTCAGACCAATCAGTCTGACTGGCCTTCTGTTTGGGTTTTTTGTTTAGTTTTTGTTTGGTTGGTTTCTTTGGTTGGTTTGTTGTTTCGGGGTTTTGGTTTTGTTTTTTTTGGGGAGCACTTTATACCTCTCAACACTGGGAATTACCTCAAATCCTCTCAAGAAGGGGGGGTGTGGTTCTTTTTAGTTAAAGTAAAATTTAGTATTACCCAAGGCAGTGGTAGCTTATCCATGTCCACTTTGAAACACAGTTAAACATTTGCATCTTGCTGCTTGAGCAGTGTAGCCTGAACTTTGATTTTATTTCATCCTTCTATCTTTGGCTGGGTGTTTCTTTCATAGGATCAGATTCAGACTAAGAAAGATATAAAGGATACAATTTCAAAGTAATATGCTTCTGGTCATTGCACAGTAGAGCAAACAGTTAAGCAGAGATGTGACTAAAAATCTTTAAAAGTTTGAGACTCAGCTGTCAAAACCTATATGGTTCAATGTGTAACTCGGTGATCTCGCTCTCATAAACTAAGTTAGCTTGTGCCATGAAAATCTATGTTCAGGAATGGGTATTGATTGAATAACTGGCTTCATTATCTAGGAGTTAATAGTTCTGTGATATGGAAGTATCATCTTTCATAAGACTTTAGCCAGAGCCTAATTATTATCTTTAAAGTCTCTGATCCTTTTCATAAACACAGAAGAGAGACCTAGCAGGTGTACCTTGTCTTTGCTAGCAGAAAGAACTACGAGCCAGTAATGATTTTCTCTCTGTAGTTTCCTTTGTTTTAGCTGGTCCATATGGTCTGGATGTTTTCTAAATGAGATGAAACATCAAATAGTCAAAATCCATTATTGCCTTAGCTGCTGTATAAATGTTAAACAGGAGAATTTTTTTTGTAGAAGGAAGAAAAAATACTTTAGTCTCATTGCAACTTAATGCTGATTGAGGGGAGAAGAGGATTTTGGCTGAGCTTGTTTTCCTTCTTTGGCTTGTTTTCTACTGCTGTCACCTCTCAAGGTAGGTATAGAATGGATATAGGTCTTGAGTTCTAAAGGGGGAAAGTTGCTCCTTTGGTCAGCTCTGGCAAAAAGCATGGCAGAGCATGGAAGGTATTTTGGTTAATAATCCATCATGTCAGAAGAGTCAGTCACTTTGTTTTGAATTCAGTATTTTGCACTAATATATCTGAGACAGAAACTTAAACACAGGTTTGTAACACATGGCACTCCAACTGGTGGACTTATAGTGGGGTATGAGAATGTTGAGTTTACTCTGATGTAGGTGCTGTTTGGAAAGTGCACCGTCAAGCTTCAGGATTGCTTTTGGTCGCTATAGAGGGATGACATTAATCTTTATTCCATGTCCTTCAGTCACTGAATCCTTTGTTGGTATTGAATAACCTGAATTTACCAGTTTGTAGACACTCTAGTTTATTGGCCTGACCTGAGAATTATCAGAATGTTTTTCTTTCTAACCTTTGTGTCAGTCCGGGGGCTTGACTACATGTTTTTGGGCAGGCAAGGGTACATGTGGGAAACAACTTTGCAAATTACTTATATTAAATAATAGCCTTTCAATAAAAACAATATATCTTTTTATTGCATTTTGGAAAGAAGACATTGGATGTCCTAATTCCTTAAATTAAAGCTGACCTCTTATTATTTTATACTTTAAAGAACACAGTGGATGTAACTGGCAAAGCTTTTCACAGTCTGAAATCAGAGATGCAATATTGCTTGAAATTGAACAGAGATTTCAGATCAAGTATTCCTGCTCAAATGTCTTTTCCTTTTAACTCTGCTTTTAGTCATTCATCTTTTCAGAAAATCATCATACACCTTCTGACTAATGAGCTTCTAAAATTGTAACCCCAACTGTTTAAACTTTGATGTTAAATTGCAGTCTTTCACAGCCGATTTTTACCAAGGTTTTCAAAACCAAATTATATGTTACATTTAGTTAATTGAACACCAAAGATACTTGTCAGCTCTCAGTAATACCTGCAGCATTAATTTTCTTCCTTTTCTAAGCCTACAAGCATTTAACAAAGGCTATGCATGATAATTCTTGATAATACTGCTTTTAGAGTGGTATTTGCTCCTTGCAAGCAGATCATATTGGTTGCCTTCCTTGTTCTTTATGTGCTGGGAGGCAGAAGACATGCTGACGCAATCAGTGTTCCACAGCAGGACACTGTTGTCCTTCAGTCATTGTATTTCTGATGTCAAGGCGCATGATATTGCTAGATTTTTAGAAAATGAGATCTAGCACAGATAATAGGCCAAGAAGTGAGATGCTGTGTTCTGATATTCTAGTGTCTGCAGGACCCACAGTAATCTCTACCAGGGACTACACCTTCTATCAGTTCATTTTCATTTTTGTTCAAAGCAAGGTAAAAAATTAGACTAGAATAATGTTAGCATGGTTTTAGTAGTATCAACCCTAAAGCACTGTGCTGTTATTGAGGGAAGCAGCACTAGCATTCTTGGTAGTATAGAACACTGACGTGAAGGTTTTAATGTACCAACAAAAGTATGCTAAATGTATACAAATAATTTATGAAGTCACAAAAGCATTAGATAGTGCAATTTTTAGTATTTTTGTATTATTTGATTATATAGAAGATGTTTGTTTGAAATAGAAAGCATGATAGAGACTCCATCCTACAGTTCTCTTGTGACCTTGGCCAAAGTCATTTCTTTGTGTCTATTTCATGAAGAGAATTGCTTACTGCTGTTGTTTGTTGTGATGTCCTTATACTGAATAACAAAATGGTTTGAACTTAGGGATCAGAAAGTTTTATTAAACTGTGATCGCAGTGCTGATGCTTTTATATTGTTCCAAATTACTGTACAGGTAGAGATGCAATCTAGCTATGCTCATTCTGAGGAACAAAGTGAGATGTGTGAAAATAGAGGATGTTCTTAATTCTACATGCTTACATTTTTCTTTCATATGCTTCTGGCAAAGATATTCAGGAAACATGGGACATTCCTTGCATGGGTCTGTGTACCGCAGCTCCACACTACTTCTCCAGTCAGGACTCCAGAACCCAAAGGAGAACTTGACTAAAGCTGGATGTCATGGAAAAGGAAGACTCATGTAGATCTCATGTATTTTCCAGGGATTTTTATTCCATATCTTGGAATTCTTTCTCCTCTTCCCCCTTGGAGGACTCACAATTGAATTTCTGGAACTCAAAGGATGTGTCTAAAGAAAGCCAAGAATTTTTTCTTTTAGAGATAATTTTAGTTGTGTAATTTCTTGAGTTCTCTAAGAGGAGCACTCAAATGTAGTAGAACTCCTGCAGAAAAATTTTTCAGTGTATACATATATACAGCATATACTTGTTTATAAATTTTTTTAATGTAACTTTTGTATCTGCAGAGATACAACTGAGGTATAAAGTGGCCTATACTCTACTAGAATGAGATGAATGTCTTCAGTTCAGTATCTAGTTTTATTCATTTTTTTCCAAACCAAACATTTTCTGCTGAGATCTCAGCAGGATAAACAAGTATTCTTTAATATCATGGACTTTTGCTAATATCTTTGACCTATAAGCTGGGTTTCATTGCGCATTTAAAATGAAAAGGGGAAAATACCCTAAACAAATAGTCCTCTTTTGGTGTCTTTTGTGATGCTTTCAAACTGTAATTTCAGATACTGTGTATGAACAGATGAAACAGTTTAGATACCAGAAAAGTAGTAGCTCTCCAGTCATATTTGGAGTTCTTAAAAATGCCTATGATTTTTTTTTTAATTAGATTGAGTTTCTCTTGTATATGTAAAGTCTTGCAAAAGCCTGTTGTGCCAAGTAAGTGAAAGGAGGAGAATTAATAACTCCCTAAGGGCAGCATTCTTCTTGCTAGCACTGGACCTGCTCATGTACATTATGCTTCCCTGTGTTTGTCCCATCCATTTCAGTTCTAGGGCCAAGAGAGCACTGTAAATGAGATTTCAAGTTTGTTTAACATTTCATCTTCCTGCTTGTACTCCTTGTTGCAATTTAGTACTAATTATGTTGACATCCTTTATGAACCATTCCAGTCTCAAAAAAGAGTAATTATTAACAGTTAAAATTAAATCTACTTTTCATAGCAAGCTAGTATAGTTGCAGACAGCAGGCCTAAATTCAAATGCTCCCGTTCTGCACATCCTTAGTTAAGCATGACCTCTGATTATGTGCTAGCCAATCTAAATCTTGACCAAAGAACTGAGTTTAAGTGTGAAAGTCACATAGATAACTCACATATCTACTGTAATATTCACATAGAATTTGCCAGTAAACAATAGGCAGTAAATAATTTCTGGTTTATTAAAGGATTTTTCCAACTTATTCAACTTATTGATTCCAAGACACATTTCAAGTGTAGATGGTGCAAAAGGTAGGTTCAGTTGCCACACTATCCAGTCTTCTCCCCTGCATTGCAAAACAGACTGCTTTTTCTTGCTGAAAATGTCATCTGCTCAAGTTCTTACAGAACACAGAACTTCACTGAAATCAATAGAAATGCAGTCTGAAAGTCTTGACTGAAGGTGAAGATATTAGGCAACAAAATGGTAAAAATGAATTTATCAGTAGAAAGTATTCTCTCATGTTCATGGTCTTTAGAGAAACTACTGAAAATTCCTTTATCATCATCACCAGAGTTAAGCATGACATGCGTACTTACTTTTTGAAAGTCTGTCTGAAACAGTGGTATTCTCTCAATTTGCATATGCCTTGAGAAACTTGTGGCCCAAATCCATCCCATAGCTGATTCATGTATACACTCACTCCACTGTAAGACATATGGCAACAGAGAGTCAGAAAAATGTCTTCCATGTAGATAACCTTTCTCAATCCCTGTAAATGGACGTGCCTAGCTTAATCACAAAAATTTACCCCAAAATATTTTTCTAACCTTCCTATTGGTTTGATGAAAAGAATAAAATTTAAAAAGGGAGAACCCTTTTTTTTTCCCCTAAATATGGACAATCTCATGCTGAAGTTTCATACATTAAAAAAAAAGAAAAAATGGAAAATATTTATGTTACTAGTGTTTTCCTTGTTTCATTTGCCATATGGCAATATATGGCTTTGTTTTTATACTATATGTTTTTTAGCATTAAATGTACTGACTGTCCCCAGTACTTCATTAATGAACCCTTACTGAGATTTGCTACAACTTTCAACTGACTCTCAAAAGTACACAGACTTCTGGTTTGGAATTGTCTTTATAAATATTCAGTAAAATCTGTCTAGTTTCAAGCAATGTGACTTAAAGAAGATGAAGTCTAAATACAGTCTTTCCTTTTTATAGAGGAAATTAAAATATATTCAAGGAATAAGTTTGCTTTAGCTGATTTAAGTTAAGCATGTGACTCCAGTAGTGTTCATGATACAGTGTGTGAGCCTACTCCAAATATGAGGCAGTCAATGAAATCTTTTTTGCTGACTGCAGGCTTCTGCTCTAATCCAAACTTAGTAAATTCTGTCTGGATTTTTTGAAAGTGTTTACTTATAAGGTGATGTGTACATAAACCAGCTTTATTCTCCAGTTTATCCAGAACACACAGTTTGATGAATCTGGTGTTTTGTTTTTTATTTCCAAGGGAAAGGAAATTGGCTTGGGCTTCTTTTTTATTTTTTTTTAATGGATTTTATTTTTGTCATATGTTTCCAAAGTCCATTACATTCAAAATCATCCATATGATGGTAAAATTGTTGATATCCTCATGAAATGTGGACGAAAAGAAAAAAAGAGGAGTCTTTATGGCCATGAGCTTGTACTTCATTCCTTTTTATAGAAATCAATACATCAGCTTCTGCTGTGGGAAACCAAAATATTTAAAAATAGTGATTTGCATGCTGATAAATGAAATTAGTTTCATAAGAGAAAAATACCTTCAGAGTGCTCAGTTTGTCAGAAAGTCTTCTCAAAGAATTCAGCAGAATCTTTGCTGTATAATTATCTCCTACTTTTTTCTCCCCCTACTAAAAGACTTTTCCCTCATTCTGATGGTTTATTCCAGAAAAAAAGGGCTTCATTTAAAGTGTATAATGATTAATTCTATTTCTAATTTCTGAAACTTATTAAGATTTTTTTCAGTAAATTAATTCAGATTCTTTAGATATCATTTGATTGTGATGATCTCAAAAAATAAATAAAAAAATCCACAAAACCAAACAAACCCTAAATCTTTCCTCCTTCCAAGTGGGGCTTATGTATAAAATAGTAACAGGATATCTCCAGAGAAAATGCAAAATGCAAGATAAAGAAAAATGTTAGAAGGGTTAGAATTAGTTGCTAGTGAATATAATGGATGATTCACAGTAGAGCTCATTAAGAAACACTTTGATTTTGAATTATTCGTATTTCTGTCATAACACAGCTTTAACCACTGTTGTTGCATACTTCAAAAAATTAATGCAAACCTTAAAAATAAAGTTCCTTCTTAATGCATTGGCAAATTTCAGAGATTAGACTGTGCAGAAAATATGACTGCAGAAAGGAAACATACACACATCAATATATCTTTAAAATAAGACTAAAAAGTGCTGAAAAAATAAAAATTTTCCCTCAAGCTTGCTTATGTCACTTAAGTGTCCTTTTATATTCATCTATTTTAATATTATATTAACCGCATATTTATAGTAGCTTCTTTTATAGGACTACTTTTGATAAAGATGATATACAGAACTACAGAAAGAGCAGCTCTTGGATATTTCATTTTATTTCTAATAATTTTATATATATGTAATTAATATAATATTTCTAATGTTTGCAGTCTCAGCCCTTTGTGGATTACTTATTGAATTTTGTTTTTAAAGCAGAGTTAATGTTTACTCAAAAGAGTGTTTGCCAAGGACAAATTCACTTTTTGAGCACCTCTCAGACAGTATCTCTGTCCACCAGATTAAAGAATCTTTTCTCTCTCCATTTTGAATTTTAATTTAAAGTTCAAATAGCTTCAAAAATTTTTCTGAGATACTTTGACAGCCTGTATCCTAGCAGGTAGAGCAGTGAGATGAAGATGTTGATGTGATTTGGCTTTGTGGTTGAGAAGAGCCTTAAAGCACATTCACTCCCCATGGTCAGTGCTCTCGTCATTAAATTGCTGAAGTGGCAAGTGGGTATCAACAGCTCTTTCTCCTGGGCCTTGTGGAAAGCCTAATCAATTGCTTGTTTACTAAGAATTTTTCCATGTTGCTTCATTTATGGATATACTGAGGCATTTAAGAGGCTATTTTGCTGCTTCAGGACATGCTGCTATTTTTGGCAAAATGAAGAGTTTTGGTGTTACGCAATTTTTGGATGTCTAATTTAAGAGATTTATTTTTAAACTGCATATCATTATAGAGGACTTTGAGTTCATTAGTTTTGAGTTGGAGCTTTGAACATGTAGGCTATTCAAACTGTGAAGTATGGAGCTGAGAGCTCAGAGGGTGAAGACCACCAAAATAGTGATAGGCTGCAATAAAGATCTTAACTTCCTGCAGGGGGTCTGACAGAGAACTATAAAAAAATTAAAATATGATATTTCATTTCCAAAAAAATGAGGCAAAAAAAGGTATGACAATAAAGTATTTTGTGGTGTGAGCACTATAAACATGATGCAGACTTGTACTTTGCATTGGAAAAGGTACTGATGTGGTTTTTGTGAAGACTAAAATGTCACATTATGATCACGGAATTGTGCAGCACATGGTAATATATGCACCAAAGTTCATGAATAAGGGTTGTTGCAGACGACAGTGTTTCGGTGCTGATTGGTGCTCCTGATCCAGCAACTACCAACAGCCATTAGAGCTTGAGTTTGCCTCTTGATGCTTGAACTGTATGAAGCATGCTTAGTTTTTCTGCAGAGTCTGTATATGTTATATATATAGGAGTTGAAAAAGGCTAGAGAGTTGAGTTTTTAACATCTAAAGTCAACCTTTTGAAACATGAAAACTATTGGTGACAGAATATTATCAAATGTAAACAAATAGAGGTGAATTCCTGAGCCTGCTCTACAGCGTGAGGAAGATAGATCTGTCTGAAAGAAGTTGGTCTGAATGTAATAAAATGTGTTAATCAAAATACTTAAGATTAAGCAAAATTTTGCACAAAGAGTAATTAATATAAGATTTTTGAAATGGGAAGAATCAGTTATGTAATCTACATGACATCTGCTACTGTTACTCGTAGCTTTCAATTCTGACAGACACAAAGATATTCCTACTGACCTAAACTTTCTGTTCTGTTTCTCTTGTATACCTTTTGTTAAAATAAGCCCTTTTTAGGCAGAGTGAACCCGATTGTTTTCTAAAACAGTCAGATTATATGTATAAAAAGGCCTGCTGCAGGCAAATCTCATTTAAGTTTCCAGGAGTTAAGGATTTGTTTAGGACTTTTTCTACAGCTTTATATTTACATTTGTGAAGATCTTTAGCATTATTCATTCTTCTACTGAGTCAAACAAGCATGTCAGAAGTAAATATATGTTATAATTAAGTTTAAATTCAAAAAAACCCCTTTCATTATTATGCTTCTAAGTGTTGAAGAGCAGAAGCATAAATTTGTATATTTTTTACAGTTTCATTAGCTTAGCAATTTTATTAGGCTGCTTCTTGA
Source organism: Sclerurus mexicanus (assembly GCA_013396755.1). Taxonomy (NCBI): domain Eukaryota; kingdom Metazoa; phylum Chordata; class Aves; order Passeriformes; family Furnariidae; genus Sclerurus; species Sclerurus mexicanus. The sequence goes on along the minus strand of VWZF01006437.1, from coordinate 74,303 downwards.
GATACATAACCATATTCATTATAGCAAAGCTTTACTGACATTCAAAATGTGAGATGAAGGCAAAGGCAAAGTAAGAATTCTGAAACAGATAATCATGCAGACACTAAATGGGAACATTTTGAAGGATGATGTGTGCAAACTGAAGAAAAAATAAACCAAAACAACAAACCCAAACAAAAAACCAACCAACCAAAACCAACCAACCAAAACAAACAAACCAAAAAACCAAAACCAAAACACAGCACACCAGAAATTCCCACTGATGCCAATTTTGCTCCAGTTATGCCACTGTGGGAACGAAATAGCATGCAACTGATGAAAAGAACACAGAGGAAGAATATTGCCTGTGTTGGGGGTTAAGTACAGGGATGGGTGTATTTCTTAATCAAGGCAAGAAAAAATTCTCCTTAAACAAGCTCTCTCAAAACTTTGATAAGACTTATTAGTTTTTTCATATAGTCTAAGACCTTCTGAAGCAGTAGTTTTCACTTTATTCACAAGATTGCTTTTCTGTACATGGATACTGAGTTCTCCTGTCTTTGCTTCTATTCTTTTTAGTGGATTGCTGTCTGTAACAAATGTAAAGCTTTTCCAGTTTCCCAATATGTGTAGAATTGATTCAACAGATTCTCCTTAACACTCTTACACTCTTATTGAATGTAGGTTAAAAAAACCCCGAAAAAGTCAGGTACTTTTAAGAAGCTTCAGCAACTTTGTGCTTGTAGCTGAATGACTTCTTTTGGAAAGATGGAAAATCTTTCCACCTACTATGACTGCAGGACAGATATAATGATTTAGCAGAACATCAGCTCTCTACAGCACCAGGAAGAAAAAACTCTACCAGTAGAGGACAAATAAAATCTTGACACCCTTTGAAAAAATGGCATTTATTCCTTATTTCTCTACTGTTAGGTTGCCCATTGCCCAAAGCACTGACAGGTGGGCATCTGACAGCAGATAGGGGTTTTAGGAATTTTGTCTTCACCCTTGTGTTTAAACTGCAACTTATATTCAAGCATAATCATAAAATTTCTTAAAAAGTGACATCTCACCCTTCCAATTTTTTGTGATTTTTCTCTCCTCTGTCCTCTTGTTTTCTTTTAGAGTATTTTTTCAACCATCTTGGCTAATATAATAACTTATGCTAATTATATAATGACACTTCACATTTCATGGTTTTATTAGCTTTCTGTAAATAGCCTGTAAATACTCTTAGCAGAAAAATCATGAACATTTTTGGCAGTGGTAGAAGCAATCCAGAGAGCTTACTCTAATCCAGTACTGTTTGAGTTCACAACTGCTAGTGCTGTGAGTCAACCTGTTTGAAATTCAGTCATTTGTTGTGGTTTTCTCTACTTTTATGAAGCAGTTTTTGTGGCAAGAACATTTCTTCTGATATTCATGAATATTTGGGGGGGCATCAACAGATGCGTTACAAAAAAGACAAGGAGAGGCATGCATTTTTTCAAGCTGCCCTTTTGATCCTAAGCCTGTCAATGCAGGCAAAATTTCTGCCATTGACTTCATCATGCTAGGAGTCAGCCCCACTGTTCCTTTCAAATGCTGTTGAGTTTTTCTTTTTTTTCCTTTCTTTTAGACAGGAGAAAGTGTAAAGGAGTGAAAAGACCTGTCTGTTATCATCACTGTATTAACAGATAAAAATCTGCCAGTACATACCATCTCACTAAGACTAAAAAGGCACTTAGTAAGAGAATGGCCTGATACTGTGGGGGAGCTCTAATAGCTGGTTAGATCCATCAGTGTCTCAAGAGAGTCTTGACAAGTTTCTGGTTTAATGCGCTCGGCCTGTTTCCAGCTGTTATTAGTCCAGAAGTTTTTAAGGTTTGACAAAACAAAAGTCAGCCTGGATTGGCATTGTAGTACAGGCCAGGAATTTTTTCATGATTATGGTAAAAGCGGGACATTTTCTTCCCTACCAAAACAGTCATCTTTTCAACCATTTTTAGTTTTTTCCTTGGCTTCTTCAAGTAAGCAAAACCAAAGATGGCGAAGTTATCAGAGGCTATCCATGGAGGCAAGATAAACTGAAATGAAGCTGCTAGGTGTGAGTTGATGCACCAGCAGTGAAGCTTAATGTTGTACTTGATTTCTCTTTATTCATCACTTTTTAAGATGAATGTGTTTTAGATGTCGAGATGTGCGGTAATCATGTGCAAGTCAAAAGTGGATGTTCTACCAAATTAAATGACACATCATCATATATGAATATGGTTCTGAAGAGAAGCAGTACAGAAAATCATGATACCAATAGAGAAACCAGAAGAAAAGGACTGCTGAAATGCTTCTTTGGCAACCAAAGCCACTGCAGTATTGTCCTCTGAGGACTATATTTGTGTTTTTCTGAGATGAGTTGTAAAATTCCCACTCAGTTTGGCATGAGAAGGAATCAAGCCATGCTATTTTCGCACAAATATAATCATGCAGCTATTTTTGGTTATAATTAGAGTGTGTCAGGATTTATGTGCTAGTTGGTGAGAACTGGATAGTGGTATTTCACAGGATGATGATTGCCTGATGAGTAGTATGTTCCAGCTGCAGCACCACCTGCCTGCTAGCATATTCCTTATTAGGAGTGTGATAAATAATTCTTATGCCTGTGTGACTTCAGTGCCAATGATTTTTTTTACTTTGGGGGAATACATAATTTTTGTAAGTGACCTTTTATTCTGCTGTCATGTAAAGCTGGATGTTTGCAGTTTTAAGAGTTAAAAGCTATCTCTTATTTTCAAGTGACACACTGTATATCTAGTCCAAGTTTTTATTGACTAAGAATAGTGGACTTTAAATATTTACATCAATGCAATTGTAGTGATTCTAATTTTAAAAATCAAAATCTCTTTATAAAAATTAAAACCTTTATCAAAATAAAAATTAATTACAACGAAGCTGCTGTTTTGGACTTTGGTTGATTTCCTTTGTGTAAAACTTGTTGCTGAAAGGAAGTCATTCAAGCTGCCTTTCACAGTCCAGCTGGACTCGCTGACAGTGAGTGAGACAGCTCTGCTCCAGCTGTTTGTGTGGATGGCTTTTCTCCTCACTATAATGTCCATTGCAATTGGCTCTACTGGGAATAGTCTCAATAGTGAAGTGAAAGATACAGTAGCAAAAATTACTCTTCTCAGGTGTCCTGGTGACTTCAGTGCCACACATTAGAGCTGCACTTCTAGAAAAACATGGGAAAGTTTAAGTTCTTCTGTATCCATTTTACTGTTTCCCATATAAGTGGAGAAGTTCAGTCTTTAATGCTGGGATAACTTGGAAAGCAAGTAAGAAAAGGCAATGGGTTGGTTTCTTTCCCCCTTCTCAAACCAAAAAAATTGAAATGCCTCCAGTGTTAATTTTTAGCCATAAATAAGATGCTGTAATTACTACTTTTTTAAGAAATTGCTTCTCCTGCTTTGATATAGATAAAATTATTTTCTATGTGATTGAACTCAGGGTAGCAATAGTCTCCCCTGACTTTGCTCATTCAGGCTGAAGTCCCCAGTGTAGTAAAGCACTTGGAAGTGTATGCTGGCACAGTTGTAATCTTATGAAATTCAGAACAGTGTAAACGTATCAGAATTGCTAACCACAGAGATTTAAAAATCATGAGTGAGGTTGCAAAAAATACAAGACAAAAAGCAAACCACCTTTCTGTAAATCTGGCCAAGAAATGATGGAATTATCAGAACACTGACACCCTCTTAGATTGTCTCTATTTTACTTACAGATTTTTAACTTGAGAAGTCACCCCTTCAACTTTCCCTGTACGGTTGCAAGAGGCAGTTTTTAGGTTTTGCTGAAAGATTAAAAAAGGCAAATTAGGTAATTTGCATGCTTTTACCATGCTTGAGTAGTTGAGACAATAGGGAGGGCACAAAGTATCCTTTGTTTCTTAGTCACAGTAAAGTAATTCATAAGTATTTTTGATGATTTTTAAATTAAGCATGCAACATTTGATTGCTCCAACTAGAACCTTAAAATCACAACCAGGTGGAATACTCAGAGAAGGAAATCCAGCAGGCCTGAGCTAACAGGATGAAAACATTTGACCAGGTCCTTGAAGTGTGCTACCAAATATGGATGCAGATGGCTTTAACAAATAGTTTACCTAGAGAACATTAATCATTTCCATGTCTCCAATGAAACTTGAAAAACTTTTGATGTGGTTTTTAAAATTTTAAAATTTAACCTATGTCACCTTTGTTAAAGAATCTGTGTGTGGCTTGTGTGTTTTCTGAAATGCGTAGCGGAGGATACATGGATAAAGACTGCATTATCTTTTCCCTGTATTGTTCAAGGCTTAAGAGAGACATTTTGCCATTCTTTTTGTGAAACTGGTATTTATTTCTGGAACTCAGTGAGCTGTCTTTGAATGTTCTGTTTTCAGTCATATTAAGATGCCTATAGTTATCACCACGCAGGCCTGAAATTTTGTAAGGATGTAAGTATTTGGACAAAATGTAGAAAAAAATCAAAAGCATTGCATTGCATTTTCATCCTCACAGGAAAACCTGCTTTTTATCTGAAATATGGAAATTGGCTGAGTTCAAAATCCAAAGAGAAATGTTAAAGAAATGTATTATAAATACTTACGTGAGCATGTATTAGTGTTTAACTGAGTTGCCAGCCTTAAAATGTGTTGTGGTTTTAGTGCCCTTCTGTGAGGTTCATCTAGATGCTATGGGCCATATCACTTGCACAATACTTTGTAGAGACTAGCATGATAGATACATAGGCTTTCTTCTTTCCTCCTGGGTGGGATGGCTGCATTTCTCTCTGTGCATCATATATTTCACAGCTATTATTTGCTAAGTTTGTTAAGTGAAGACTAAGATCCATAAAATCCATAATGTTTAGTGCACTCTGGAAAAAAAACACAATGTCAGATTGGGTTTTTTTATTGTGCAGAGCTATGTGGTCATGAGCTATGAAGTTTGCTGTCATTTTTTTTAGTAGTCTTGCTATTGTGGTTATCATTACTTGTGTCAGTGTCATCCTTTGGGCTCTGAACGTGACTTCTACTACATTGTTCTAAGTCTTGTTCTAGGCAGAACAAAAAAGAACTTCAAAAACTTGTATAAAGTATGTGAGAGACAACACTGACACCAGGAGAGATAAAAATACAGGTGAAATGTGGAACAGTTTTGTTTGAAGTGATTGTTGTAGTCCCTTTCTAGTCAAAGAATTTTTATATCATAATTATCAGGGCATAGGTGGGATTTTGAAGGTGGCATTTTGCAGACATTTGTAGTGAATATCTTACAAGTAAGAGAATAGGGAATTTCTTGAGAGTGCCTGTGTGCTCGTTCTGCATTCTTTCTCTGTCATGGAGACTGCGGTCCAGAACGGAAGAAAACAAGCAATCATTTCAGTTACAGAAAGCAGGTTGTTTACAGATTAGTGAACTAATTCATTAATGGCCCTCTGTGACCCACTGTAAGATACAAATTTAGGGACTGGCTAAAGTAATACCCTTGGGGAATCTAACAGCATGTAGTTAACCTTCAGGCTTCACAGCAGCTGCAGGAGTGATTGCAACCTTGAGTCTGCGGTGACTGCCACAGGGAGTCTCTGTGGCAGAGCTGCTCTGTCCAGGGAGCAAAATTCTACCTATATTAGGCAATTAAGCATTTTTTCCTCATGGAGTGAGTGGTGACAACAGGTTTTTAGACCTAAAATGTAGGTCCTATAGACCTACCTCCTTTAGACCTATAAAACTCTTTATATCTTCACAGTCTATTAGGTATGTTAGTCTTCACAGTCTATGTCCTGTGAAGACAGGATTATTAATCTGAACTTGTTTTCTTTGAAGGAAAAAATGAACATATTCCACTGTAATACTGAAATTATGACAACAAATCACACATAATGAAATTTCACTTAATAGCTAACTCTAAACAAAAGGGTTGGGTTTGCTATATTTAAGGTGAAGATCTTTTGATGATGAGAAATACAATAGCATACTTTTCTATCTATCTTGAACATGTAGATGGAGAAGGTAGACCATAGATTGTCCAAATCAGCATTTGCAGGATACCTTTTGATTAGATTTCTGATTATAGACTTGCATTTAGGCCAAGGAGATGAAGATGTGCTCTGCTGTCTGCTTGTGCACTCAACATTTTCTGACTTTCATATTTGCCTCAGACTGCAGCAACTATAGTAGACTGGTGTCTTATGCTACTACAGAGTATTAGCAGGACCTGTACTCCGGATGAGAACATTCTTTTAAAAAAAAAAAAAAGATTTCAGCTTTTTTTATGATAATAACCAAACATTGAATTATAAACCATCACAAGTATCTCTATTACTGGTTCTATTTTTATACCTTCTGATTTTTGAATGCTGATGTAATTGCATTTGAGGTTTTAATTCTTTATAGCTACTTTTAAAAAGGAATACAAGAGTGCTTATATGACCAGTTAATGCAATTTCTTTCTGACAGCACAAAAGTTTAACAAATGTTTTCATGATAAAAAAATTGATTTCTTCTTCTTTTCAGATACCATGATCAACAGGATGTTACTAGCAACTTTCTTGGGGCAATGTGGTTGATTTCAATAACTTTTCTATCCATTGGATATGGGGATATGGTACCTAATACATACTGTGGGAAAGGAGTCTGTTTACTTACTGGAATCATGGTGAGTGAATTTATTAATTGGATACGAGATTATATTTTTGCTGCAATTTATCCCAAGACTTTTGGTAGTCATAAAGAAATATATATTTGCTGGCTTGTAGAGTATATATACTTACTCAGACCATTCCCATAGTCTTTCATTCCTGGTAATGAAATGGAATTTTATTCTTCTTTAAGTAAAATTTATCAGCTGTGTAATGAAACATAGGGAAACAAATTCCACCTTGACATAATTCATAGCTTCAGAAATCGCTGTAGAGTCTTTCATTAAATATTAAAGTATCATATCATCTTGATCATCTTTGGGCATGTGTAATTGGACCAGTTCTAATAATGAATCTTCAGTTCTGACTTTGGTTTCTTAAAACTAAATTATTCACAAAGAAACATGATGGTGGCTAAACTCCTGAAGCCTTTTGCTTGAGCATAGTTTCCTACTCTATTTCTTATACGCCTAATAACATACTATCCATAACATTCCATTGCTTTAAGTGGATTTGTGTTGTGCAGTTTGCACCATAAGAGGTTTTGTACCATTGATACTGTGCAGAAATTGTTAGGCCATGCATACTCAATATATATTTATTAAGTGTATTTCATGTCTGGGCTTAACTTTTTAGTATTGCACCATTTGGTCAAAGTTAGGCAGAGAGTAAGGCAATGTATTATAACATCTGGGAAATTTATGCATGTCTACAGTAAATTAGAAGTAAACAAGTTAAAGACTGTCACTTTTGTTTGTATCAACTTCTGTGTAAATGTTCCTGTAAAGGAGGAAGGCAGATGATTGTCGTATATACTGTATATAACAACAAGATACATACTTGCTTCTGAATTCTGGCCATTGATTATAACTAATGCAGTTCCAATATATATACCTCTGTTAAAACAACTTAATTAGGATTATGGCTGAACACAGATGGTATCAAATTGCTGCCCCTTTTGAACAGATGTTTTGGTAAAATTCTTGTTTATAAGTGTGTATTTTATGTCTAGAGAGTAAAATAGACCAATGCATTTTTGTAATATTTATAAAGATTTTTTTGCAAATTTTTTTTTTTTAAATAAATCTGTTAGGTTTCAGGTCTTTGACCTTTATTGAGAAAGACTTGAGTAAATTTTGCCAATGGTGGCAGATGCATATCTCCTTAAATACACAGCTTGCAATGCAGTTGGAAAGTACAGTCTGAAAGCAGAAGAATGACTCAGAAGGCTTTTTTAAAGGCTGTTTTCTGAGCTCAAATCTGCCATCTTCTGGGGTATTTGGCTTTGCTCCTCTTTCTCTGTTAGATTTTGATGCCAGAGAGAGTAAAATTTGTTCATAAATTAATTAAGAAAAGAGATGGAGAAGCAGTGTATATTGCTATGGGGACGTGCAGAATGGGGACAGAACCCTGTTATAAACCTTTCCTTCTTCCCCAGCACTGTTAATTAAGAAGGTAGTACTTGAAGGTGCAGGTATAATTTTTTTTTTCACTCAAATGATTCAAGACTTTGCAGAATGTCATTTTGGAAAAGTATTACACAGGAATTTGGGGCCTTCAAACCCTTGCAGAAGTGCAATGAGAATAGTAGTATTGGTAATAGTCATCTATCAGTTACACACCAATACATTTCTGTTATTGCAAATGATAGCAGCAGCTGGACTGTTATTTTAAATATGTGGTCAGCTTATGATTTTATTATGATGAGAAAAAGGTAATAATAAAACCAGAAAAGCATAGTACAAATTATTGCAAATGTTATTCTATATGCCTGCGAATGAAGCACACAGAAGCTAAAATAAAAAGATGGATTTGTTTAACTTACGATAGCACCATTTGAGTTCAGATTATTTCTGGCAGTTGCTTCCATGAACAGCTAAAGTATAGATTTATACATACTGTTTTCACACATGGCATCGCTTTTTCCTAACAGATAGACTTGTAAAATATATGGATGATATTCAGCTTTGTATCTATGATTGTTTTTTCTCGGTGATCATAAATTCTGCAGCTGCTTTGGAAGCCCAAAGGCTCCAATCAGCATCTCACAGTAATGAATTTGGAATAAATACCTCCAGAGACAGATAGCATTCTTAACAGAAAAATGAGCCCAGTAGCTAGTATGTGATGATAAGTAAAAAGAAAGTCTCACCTCTAATTCCATTAATGTCATATTTGACAAAAAAATTATGGAGCAATAGGCAAAATGTCAGATGATAAAATTACTCTGTGGGATTTTTTTGTTTGTTTGTTTTTATAAAGCATCTGAGAGATACAGAGTATAAAACAATGACCATAATAATGAACTCTCTTCCAGCCTACACGGCAACACCAAAAAGCTGATAGGTCATCAACATCATTCTTTAAAAGCCGCTACTCTTTGAAACTTGTACAGTAACTAATTAATGTTTTTTGTGAAAAATATAAGATCCTACAAGAACCGACCTGGTGATTTTTATTTCAATAGGAGTGATTGGTGGTCTAATTAAAAGATACACAAGGATAATTGTTGAATGAATGTAACAAAATGAAATTGTGATTTTTAAGAAGGAAAGTGTAGTTCCCTAGCCACTGTTGTATTAGTGTGATCAATAACAAATACCACTGAGCATTTGCTTTCGGGTAAGATCCCTGTTAAAAAGGATGGAAGGGAGAATAAATAGAAATAATTGTGAATACAGGAGTAGTTGCACAGCCCACTGAAGAGATAATACTGGCTTTGTGGAACTGCTGGCTTGCGGAGCTCTCCTTTAGTGAAGAAAGAGCCCTGGTTCCCTGCCTGTCCTTCCACTTCTGCCTCAGGAATTACTTTCTGTGCAATGGAAATGGAGTGCTCAGTCTGGACCCTGCCTTGTACTCCAGCCTGGGAATTTTGTGCAGTCTGCTGGTGGCATCAAGTTGTGGTGGCTATTGGAACTGTAACTACTACTCTCTTGAGGTACTGGTTCAAGTGGCATCTTTTTAAATTCTACAAATGTGCACTGCTGATAATTAGGAAAAGCTTTACACATATTCAGATTATACAAAAAGGAAAAATGCCTTGAGAATTGTTGAGAGTAAGAGACCAAAGAAGTCTGATTAATGTACTAGAAAAACATGGAGAAAAAAAGCCTATGAACAAAGAAGGCAAATAGTGAAAAAATATACCGTGTCTTATTGAACAGTTTACTTTTTGATCTTGCAAAACATTTAAATATGAGAAATTTTCATGAGAATACTGACACAGTGCAATACCAAGCTGGGTTAAAGTAGAGACACTTTACAGACAAGCAAGACTGAACTGGACACCTCACCTCAATTACCAGGCAGTATTTTTCCAATGATACTTCCCACTAGGCAGCAGTAGTAGACTGTGGGCCAGGTGGACTATAAATCAGATACCACAGGTGTCCTCTGCCCTCTGTATACATTAGGTAGGATGCAAGTGTGCTGGATGGATACAAATAGAACTGCTGTCACTGTTATTAAAACAGGAGAGAGAGAAAATGTGGAGATCCATGGCATCTTCACCATGTCGTGCAGCTTGTTGGGGTTATGTCTGCTACTGAAGACACCATGCCTCGTAGTCAGTGCACACGCAGGCACATCTCTCAGATCCTCATAAGCAGGGGGATCTCAGCTACAGGTGGAGCACTTTGCTTGTGCAGTTGCAAGGCAGAACTGGTTGTACAGGCAGCACTTTCACCTTCTTAGTGGCTTCTTGGAGTTAGGGCCTTGGAGTGCTTTGCAAAATTTTCCTTGCTTTATGAGGAGTATAATGAGGTCAGCAAAAATTTAAAGATGATCAGTAGAAATCGGTGAGGAGGTGGGAAAAGTGTGAGAGGATGTGGGAAAATGCATAAATATGGACTGCGAGATGGACAGTTTTCACAGAATTTTGTGAGCTTAGGAGTTATGCAAGGTAAAATAATGGCAATTCATTCTTCCAACTCCAAGTGAAAGGATTTGTTGCAGGGTTTGAGAAGGACATTTTTCCTTTTATAATTACAGCATTGGGTGGTGAGCTGGTGCATTTTTGTGTGTTGCAAAGCTTAGGATGCAGAATCTTTCTGCAGAGCCACCCACCAACAGTTAGAAGCAGCCCTACAAATAAAATGGATGAGTTGCCATAGTCCTGTCACAAGTTGGTTGGGTATAGCTTCATGAAGATTGCTTTAAATTAAGTAGCTGTTATTTCAAAGTGTCTGCCTTGCTAATGCTGAAATTACAGTTTAATTCCTTCTGTTATGGAAATGAACTTCAAAGAGACTGTTAGGCCTATGAAAGAAGCAAATAAATAAAGAAATTTCCTTAAATTTATGCAATTGAGATGGACAAGATTAGAGTTTTTTCTTGCAAAAATTTTAAGTGTCATCTTTTAACTACAGGATTTGAACATCACTCATGTAGGTGAAGAATTCTTACTAGAGTAGTTGCAATGAAGTCAATATGCACAATCTGGCTTTAGAGATACTAGTTTTTATTAGTTCTAGGTTTTGAATAAAAAATTAATCAGATCTTATTTTAAATATTCTCATGCTGTGGGTTTTAATGTCCACTGGAAGTCTGCATTTAGATCTACATAATCACAGTTTCGTTGCTATGAATCATGAAAAACCGATAAGGACGAGGGAATATGAGAATAGAGGACTCTTCATTTAAGGTTAAATTATGGTATTTGTGCATACAGTTTTATTGCAGACTCAGCCTGGTCTTACCAGCAAATACAGAGAACTATATAGAAGAGAATCATAGCACCTAGAGTAGCATAGCTTTTAACTGTATGATTTTTGTTGGTAGCAAAATCTGAATGGTATCATCTTTGAAATTTACTAGCTACTAGATTGTAAGAAAAAGGAAAAATGTAGATTCTAATTGCATAGTTAACACTGTCTGCATGTCTTCTAGGATAAGTACTGAAAAAGAGAACAAGAAGCTTAATATCTGATTTGAACAATCAAATATGAAAATTATTTTATACAACTTTCTATGGATAATATACAAAAAGTTCATAATTATTTTGCATAATAATCCCTAAAACATTGTATGATTTTATGGAAACTTTTGTTTACATTGTTTAATTGTGTGATTCATTGGAGAAACATAGTTGTTTATGAAACAAAGAAATGTATTTTGAATTATGCTCAAAGAGCTGAAAAGATATGATCAGTTCTCATCAGAGCAATGTGGTGAATAGTTTTGTAGATGAGAGGAATTTCAAAAATCTGGAGACTGCTCAGTTTTTACTTTCATGAAAATACAAAAAATGCAAAAAGCTTTTGATACAAATTGATAGCATCTCAGTTCCATGTCTCAGATACATGTTAGGATTAATTTCAGGTGGTGCCGATAATTCCATAATCAATATAAGTGACACCAGGCTTTAGAACAGATTGTGTTTATTCCCTCCAACATAGTACAACCTAAGTAGAAAGTGCATTGAGCAGCAATCTATTATGGAGAAGACAGTTAATGATGCTTTAATTTTTAGGGATGAAGCTCTCAAAACTTAGGCTGCTCAGAAATTCTTCAGCTCCTCTATTGTTGTTGTTCCAGCAAACAAATTAAGAAAATGGAAGCTTTTGTAAGGAACATTGTTTGGGATTATTTTATGTCTGTGGCTTGTTGAATGAAATTTCTATCTGAAGTAAAGAAAAACAAATTGTCAAAATTGAGTTGACAAGCTCCAAAAAGTGATCCCTAAAGTACTGGTCATTAGGGCAGTAATCTGAAATGTGAGAGAATGGCAGAGGCTCTACCTCCATTTGAGCAAACAAAATCTCCTAAAGTTTTAACCCTCTTTTAGAATTAGATAGATTAAGGGAAATAAACTTCCTCAGAAGGTCTATAGTTTGTACCAGTAGAGCAGGGAAGTTTTAGAAGAGTCAGATGACAAGGGAACTGTTTCACTTAGGTCTAGCTATGAATAGATTTCAGCAAGTTCAAAGGCAGTTAGTTCCTGGGTGGAATGAGTAGCAGTTGTCCCATAATATCTTGTTTATGTAAATATGCATGGAGCTGATGACTGTTAAAGCAAAATTTCTGCTTTGTTTTGAAAAAATCTAATTTCATCTGCAGCAACTTCAGTTTTAATACAGTAATTTTCATATACTTTTACATGTAGTCTCAGCAACCTGGGCGTTGGACAAGAACATCACTGGTAGCTGTCATCCTGAATTATTAAAGTGGTATTTCCCATCAGTCTTGTAGGCTGTTGAGTCTGCTCAGTTAGGGAAATCGGACTTCATCTCCTTGCTCAGCAAAAAGGTTTTTTTGCACACTGGTGTAAATGGTTCTGATCTCCAGAGATTTTTATCTGTTATCACCACTGAAGGTTTACCAGAAGCACAGCCACCAGGAAACATTCAGTTGCCAGGCTTCTCTGAGTTAACATTACTATCATTTATAGGTTCCCTGGTAGAAGAGATATTGTCATCATGTTATAAATCATCATGTCCTGTGCTGAACCAGATGTCTTTCCTAGTACCCAGCTTGCATTACTCAGGAAGTTTAATTCACCCCCACTTATGATTACCCATTACTGTGTGTGATGGTATTTAATCAAATTCACATTTATACACAACATTTAATGCTCTTCATAATTTTTATTTTTGCAACATTGCTAAAAACCTTATGGACTAATTAGAAGTAAAGGAATCTGCTCATCTACAGTTGTATAGATCAGAAGTTTAAATGTTGCAATAAAAGTCTAGATGTGGTGCAAACAAACTTCACTGAAGACAATAGTAGCCAGGCAACTATTGAATATATGAAAGTATAAATAATGCAAAACTATTTTAGGTCACCCTTTTGGCTGAGATGGCATAGTTGTTGTCCTATTACTCATCCTACTTTGTTTCAGTCTTGCAAGGTTACACATCTCTCCCAGTAAACAATGACAAATTCAAAACCCACATTTATACAGCACCATTTCCCTAGCCTCTGTCTGTCTTGTGGATGGATACCTCCCTCAACTTATGCATTGCTTGTTTTGAAGAAGTTTTTTTTTTTTACTTCAAGCAACATTTTTTTTATTATTATTATTTTTTCCCCTACCCTGGTGGTCCTGTATGTCCACCTTTTAGAGAGCCATATGAACAAAATACCTGTTTAAATTCTTACAGGATTTTCATTTCATGCAGAGCAGCAGGAGGAATGTTGTGCCTTTTCTGGTGCAGAGCTAAATTTCCCACCAGAACCATATGTCTGCAAAGCGGACCTTCTCTCTCCCTCAGTGGATCCCAAGGGAAGTGAGCAAGAAATGTGGCAACTGCCTTCTTTCAGCTACAGGCAAGTATAGCAGGACATTTTTGTGACACCAACACCACTAAAGACAGCACTTCACTTCCAGTCCAGTAAATCAGAGCTGCCAGCAGACTTTCAGCTGAGGGACAGATACACAGTGTTGCTTCCCTTCTCACCAATAGCACCCTTCAGGCATGCATATAAACTTCAGATGGTTGCAGAAATGGCTCAATGCACTGCCATCTTGTAGAAGGATTTTGGAACCTTACCAAAGAAGGAACCAGGTGAAAACACCAGAGGCATTTGTTTAGAGGAGTACAGGGTTTCTCTACTGACCAAATGCTACTTTCAGTACCAACTGAAGATGCAGCCAGTGCTAATCCTAATTTGCCTTAGGGAAACCTTTATTTTAAGAGTTAGAAGCACCTCTCCAGTTACCCCTAAAACTAGGTCTTTACCAGAATGTTAGATGTAAATGGTAGACTTCACTTGAAGTCTGAACCCTGCAGTTTTGCAATCACTGTATTGCACCAGTGTGAACCCTTAGTCTTAGCATTTTTGAATGGTAGTAAAAGCATGGTCTTGATCCAGTTTTCGTAGCCTCACTTTCATCGTGCACTTTGGGAAACACCAGCTCTTTCTCACTGGCTGCAATGGTTGTGTCTGCTGTAGTTCACCATAATATAAAATTCTCTGTAGAAACTTCACATTAGTCAGGTTTGGTGTATGGGTCTGCTGATAGCAGCAGAAAGTTCAGAGTGGGCTACGAGTGACTGAACAGAACAGAGGACTGTGATTGGACTGCAAAAGGCATCTCAGCTGGTATATAGTAAGTACATTGATATTTAATTTTGGCAATCCACAGCAGGATCTGAAAGAGAAAGCAAGGCAATGTCCCATCTGGTATGATGTGTACACTGTAATTGGGTAATACAGACCTAGCATCTTTATTTATTATTATTTATATTCCTGTAGCACTTCAGGACTCTTAACACTTGATCCTATTGATACAATTACTGTGTAAAGACAGCGTAAATACACAGTCTGAATTTCCTGTTTACCATCCACACAGAGCAAATGGAATGGGGAACAAGGAGGCATTATGTAAAATAAGAACAAGTGATCTTGGCATACTGGAATCTGATGTATCTTCACTGGTTGCATGAGGCTGTGTAGTCAATAATATCCTAGAAAAGAAGGGGAGGAATTGAAAGAAAACTATGCATTAGATTTATATAAGTTTCTAGGGAGCTTTTCCTGAGTAAATAGATGATGAAAAGGATTTTGTCTGAAAGAGCTTATTAG
The DNA here is from genome assembly GCA_013396755.1 of Sclerurus mexicanus. NCBI lineage: Eukaryota > Metazoa > Chordata > Aves > Passeriformes > Furnariidae > Sclerurus > Sclerurus mexicanus. The sequence goes on along the minus strand of VWZF01006437.1, from coordinate 59,141 downwards.
AGCTCAAATCCATGAGGAGTCATAAACTGTTGCAACTGAGGATAAATGTTCTGTGTGTGATGCCATAGAGAAAGGAATAGATGAACACAGTGCAGAGTAACATAGTAAAAATGGGAGGCAAATGAAATAACCATTGTAGCAATTTCTGATGAGTCTAAGAGAGAATTAATTTGCTTTGTTAAAGCAGTAATTCAGAACTAAGTGCCAAGAGGAGAGATTGTAGACAGATAAAGTTGCAGTTTATGATGCCTGAGGGTAAAGTGAGAGATAAAACCAAGTAATAGTTGTGCCTTTTTTTTTTTTTTTTTATTCTGAGGGGCATGTTTAAGCTATTTGTTCAGTTACTAAATTTAAAGTATTACTTAAAATACAATTAATTTCACCTTTCTTCTTTGGTAGTATGGGCTTGATATCAAGAAGCCAATGCCTGATGACATAATTTTTCCCTTCAATTTAGTCCATTATTCCCTTCTCTTTTTTAAGCAATATCAATCATAATTTAGGCTTGTGTGACTGAGAAAATGATTAGCCTACTACTGTTAAACAAGTACCTAAATATATATGTGAGTCAAATGTCCACATACACTTCTATGTACTTTTCTGTCAGGGAAACTCATTTTGGATTCTAGGAATTAAGGAGGGTCCTGAAGGATGGTATTCACGGACTCTTGCTTACATGCATAAGCATTTGAACTTTAGGCATCATTCTTTGTCCTGTACATGAGTGGTATATTTAGAATTAAAGATGCAAAGAATGTTCTCAAGTTGTTTGCAGACACAGCAAAGTATTTTCATAAAGGACAACCATTAAACAGATTGACATCAAGGAAAGTTGTCCTGTGTAAATGGTTGTAAACCTTGCGCTACAAGATTGTACTGCTCACAAATGCAAATTTTACGTCACTATCGGAGATCTGGTGCCATTGTGCAGTTTAGAGTTTGTTGCTTTGCTCAGCTGAAAGACTGAGGATGTGTCATATGTTTATTTTCAGACTTCTTGCTTTCAGTGTAGACTAATATGCAACATTTCACATCAAGCAAGAAATATTGTGCATTCAGGATGAGATTCATGTGCTTCATCTTCCAATTCATGCAAATAGGAAATGAACATTGCTCAGCTCATCAATGGAGTCCTGATCTTGCAGTTTTAACAACACCTATTTTTAAATCTGTGATCTTTAAGAGCTGCTCCTACTTTCGTAGACAGGTTGGTTCAGCTTGTGCATGATTTCTGAAAAACAGAAAAATTCAGGTACATCAGCTTTTAAAACTGGTGATTGCTGGCAAATGCTTGATCACAGAGTACTTGAAGGTCATCACATTAATGGATGGTTAATTCTGTTATTGCCAGTTTTCATTGACAGAACAAAGGAGCAGTACAGTCAAACCTTAACTTTGGGTTGACCAATTTGCTTACACTTCATGTGTTGTAATAATTTCTGTCCTAAGTGCCCTTAAAATCAGGCCGCTTACCAAATCAAAACACACTACAAGAACTCTGTAATGCAAGAGGTGGACAGGGGTCTGACTAATGAGTGCAAATTCCAAACAGAATTAATTACTGGTTTGATACTTGAAAATATATGCATTCCTGCCTTTTGAATTTTCTTCATATTATACATAATTCTCCTGAAAATTAAGCAAGAGCTTGAAGCAGTGATTTATTATTTACTTCAAAACCGCATAAAAGGAATTATGTTGGAAATTATAGTTAGTAATCAGATATAAGACTGCAGAATTTTATTCTCTAAAAAGCTCTCCTTTCAGTTGAAACAATTATTATGGTGCTTTTACTTACACTTAGTAATTTTAATAAATAAGTAGCTGGTGCATTTCATAGTATTGATGTAAGAAAAAACCTCTGAGCATATGATCTTCATGTGAATGAGAATATTCAAAGAACATGGCAAGTATCACGCTTAAAATGCTATAATTTTAAAGTAACCGTATCACCTCTATTTAATGTCTACAATTTTGAATCATTCTCACTTTATTAGTACTTTTAACAATGCTGAGCTCTTTGGGAAGAGCCATATAAAATGGCAGAGCACTGTAACATAAAGTATTAATTAGCATCATATAGTTTAAGTGGAATTTCCATAATTTTTATATGCTGTTATAAGGTACTGCAAAATGTAAACATGCAGATAGTATAATACTATCTACTTTTGCATAAATACAAAGAGCTCATTTTCATATCCTGAGATCCCATGATATACCGCAAAACCAAGAGGTTTAACATGAATCTGGAATACCTTGCCATCTCAATAAGCTGTTCTGGAGATGAGTAAGAAAGCTGTGTATATACACCATAGAGGTGGTTGCCATAGCTTGCCAGTGATAGTGTTTTGCTGCTGCAGGCAGTGTATTTCATGTGAGACATAAACCTACTGTTTTTAATTTATAATGCTATGTCACTCTGAAAAAGCATGATGAAAAAAGCATAACATAGGCTGGAACAGTTTCACCTCCAACCAAACTCCTTTTGCCTGTCACCATTCCTCTGGCTTTTTTGAGGGGAGCTGGGAAGGGATGGTCTAGTATTTCTCGCCTCCTGTAAATTTGCATAAACAGCTGCTTTGTGCCAGTGGGTCTGTATTAATAAGCTTGTTCCATTTTAGCATTCTTGCTGTAAGAAAGCAGAACTCCAGTTATGTCATTAAATTAACATCTGGCCCTGGTTTTCCTGACATAATGGACCAAAAGATGTCTGCTTTTTTCTTCATTTTCTTGGTATTGTATGGGGTAATTTGTTCATTTATTTGCCCACAGAGAAGTCTTCTGCATATTAGCATTTCCCTTGACAGGAAGAAGACCTAAAAAGTGCTTTCTGTTTTCTGGGAAGGTAACACATAGGTTAGATCATCTCCTGCATAGTCCCCTTCTCAGAAGGCTCAGTGGATTTCTGAAGTGCTTAGCCTTGAGCCACATGGGCTGTCTAATAGTATCTGGAGAAGCAAAGGAACTTTTAGCCCCATTTTGACTTATCTCATGAAGAGAGCAAGACTTCAAGTAACCTACCATAAACTTCTGTTTACACAGGATTGGAGAACAGAGGAAGAGAGAATAGCAAAGCTTAAAGGCTTAGTATTGAGGACAGGAGAGAAGCAGGAAATGCAGCAAAATTACAAGGCCTCATTTGAGGGAGTGCTGAGAGCTGTTGCAGGTAGAGGCATTGGCAGGTGAAAACTATTTGCAGAGAATTAGGTGCTTGTAAAGGAGCAGATGAGTTTCTTGGAACCTACCAGGGGAATGGAGAAATAGTTAATTGGAGGCTTTCACAAAAGTCATTGTATGCCTCTGTAAGTGCACAGAGAGACAATTTTCTGAGGTCAGTATGTGAATGAGGGTTTCCCGTGAGTTAATTATTTTGTAGTCTCTATGTGTTTGTTAATGTATTTTGTATTTTGCAAGATAGATTAAGAGATTTCTTATGGATTTTCTGGAGAGAGTAAAGCTCTTATAGATGTGGGGGATAAATAAAGAATAAGTTTATGGGAGAAATACAGAATGAGTAGAAGAAGGCCCTGTGGGTGCAAATGTAGACTTCAATGTGCAATGTGAGATTGCTTTATATTGGAGAGTAAGTTACACAAGTGCAATAGCAATTAGATTGGAATGAACCTGCAATGTCAGTAGAGACACTGTCATTTCAAAGGGACAGGCATCTACTGTCATTGGCCTGTTGGGAACATGCATGTCCATGTATATACATGCATGCACATACATATACACAGCACATATTGGAAAAGTGGTATTTTCTCCGTCCAAGTTTTGAAGAAATTTTACGTGTGCTATTTTAAATGGTTATAAGATAAGCAGAAATAATATAGGACAAGATTGCTGAAAGCCTCAGAGAACAACAGGAAAGTATTAAAGTGATTAAATACTAATTTTATTATTATTTTTAGGCCCTAAAATCCTAAGAAAACTTTTCTTTTTGTGTGTGTGTGCTAAATACTAATCTAATCTTATTTCCTCTTTAGCAATTGCTGTAACCTTGAGAAAATTTTTAAGAACAGGGGATTTTGCATTTATTTACTAGTATTTTGGGGTTTAAAAGTTGTTTTGATCACCCCCTTTGTTTATGCACTAGAAATGGGATGTGTTCAAATTTTCAACCCCTGCAGATTCACAACTGAAAAGGAAATGTGTATTAATTTATTTCTGCATTTGTTCTAAGTAGTGTCCTCCTTGGTTCTCCTGCTGAACTTTTCATGGGTGTGATTTTGAAAGAGTAGAAGTTGAATGCCTTGAGTTTTTCTCTGAATTGAGGGCAACTGCAAGTTCTCAGCAAATTTTGAGGATTTGAATATTCTATAGAAGTTTCTTGTCGCTGGAAGATAATTGATGTAACCAGCAGTTAATTGCAGTGAAGCTAGACTATATTAAACTAAAACCTTTTGTGTGGCACATAAGAAGAATGTTTTTTGGGTTTTGTATCTAAAATAGACGAAATATCTGATACATAAAAGAATTGCAAGCTATGGGAGATGTTCTAAGAAAACAATATATTCAGGGTTTATGAGAAAGACAGTCTTTCCAATTGCTTTTTGTACTCAGCACAGGGTTTATTTAGCAGCAACAGGACTGAAAAGCCCTGAAAGACATTTGGATATAATATTTTTAGAGGAGTTTATTAAAAAATAATAGAAATCATTAGTATTTATAAAGTATTTAAAATTAAAGAAAATGCAGCAAACAAGGCAATAGAAATCCTTATTTACTTAAATAAGACAGGTCAGTGTTGGGAGAGCAAGAAAATGAGTGGTAACTGCACAGTCCACTCAACCTGTTTAATCTTCAATGTGGAGACAGAGGTCTGTATACTTACAACAGGAACTCAGCAGAGTTACTCCTTACTGATGGATGCAGAGGGATGTCAGTGCCTGAGATGAAAACAACCATTCTGCTCCAGGCAAGGAGGAGCGTGGCTGCCTCGGCACAGCTTCCTCAGTGCTTTGCTGCCACAGGTCCTTCACTGGGAGAGCCGTGTCCTGTCTCCACATGCTGTGTTTCTCAGCACACTGCTCTGGTTGTGCTGACTCTCTCATTTCTGTGCTGGTCACCACTAACAACCTGGGTGTCCTTCGAGCAGTCACAGTGGGGAAAGAATAAGGATGAGCAGGAAGGTAGTCCTACAGGTATAGAGGGTGTCTGACATGGAGTGTTTTTCTGAGCTTGTTGATTTACACACCTGTTATGGTCAGAACAATTTGTCCCTTCCTAACACAGTCACTTTTCTAGTGGAATCCAACAGCTGACCTCAAGATGTCTTTCAGGACAAAAAAAGGTTTTGTAGAGATTGACCACATTTTGAGTCTGTTGTTCATGTCTTTTAAAGTTTATTTTAGTTCATCTATTCTTCATATAAATCTAAGTCTAATACTTTATCCAAGTGGTTCTTTGGTAGCTTCAAACTCGTGAAACTGAAGGCACATGGAAAGCAAATCAGGTAAACCAATCTGAAATGCACATGAGGTCATAAATCATTGTGCAGGAGCTAGAGGGCTTTTCTCACAGCCCAGAGATAGTCAAACCTTGTGGAAATGCAAGGGGTAGTTAGAGATTGTAAGGAGTTCCCTAAAATGTGAATCTACTTCCACTGAAGAGAGTACTAGAGTTGTCCAAGGTTGTGGACCTCTTGCTGGGAATAGCTATTGCATGACATCCCTGCGATACCTTTACTTAGACACTGCCTTAGCTCTGACACTGCAGTGACTGGAATGATGTAAAGCTGGAAGGAGCGAAAATAAAGATGAGTAACAAAGACAGTTTTCCTTTGCAAGTAACCTAGTCATTCTGGCATTAGCCAACATTGCACTGAAATTATCTCTCTATTGTTTTCAAGCATTCTTGAAAATTTTGGGGGGCCTAAAAAAGAAATGTAGGTACTCTTACCTTTGACATTTTATGGAAAGCCTCATTAAAAAAAAAAAATTGAAAGCACTCATGAAATAGAACTCTTCCTGCATTAATTGACAAGATTTTTATCTGCTCAGAGAATGATAAAAAAGAAACAAGAATAAACATATTTAAAAAAAAAAGCAAAGAAAAAAAACCTATCTAAAAAAAACACAAAGAAAACATAAACCATGCACACAAAAAACGCCTAGCCTGTTCAAACAGCTCTGGAAGTTCAAAAGACTGTTAAATTGCTAAAAGAATTCAAAGGTACTAACCACAGAATGAGAGAAATGTTATGATCCTATTAAATACATTTAATTACCATACAGATAATGCATTAGTATTTCCTCACTGTAATTTTTATTGTCATAAATGCCAAACAGTGCAAAGTCTTTGAAGAAGGAATAATTATTCCTGGATGCAAAATGATTTGATCCCAACATCACATCTATAAGTAAGGAAATTGCTCAGCTGTCCCCTTAATCTCCCTTCACTGCTGCAGCATTTTGATGTAGCTACTTCCCACAGTTATAAGGCAGCATGTTAAGAGCTCTAGAAAGAGGTTATACCAGAAAAGTGAAAACATAACACAATACTACTTTTGTCAGCTTGGTGTTTTTCTTTTATTAAACAGGTGAAAAATGCAGCGNCAGAGAAAAAAAAAAAAAGTAGAGCTTTTAAATTATGTCAGTCATTGGTGATTTTTGATGCTTTGACAGTTTACCAGCCTGTAATTACTGACTTACCATATTACTCTGAAATGAAATAGCTGTAGTGTGTTCACTGTATTTACCAGGGATGAATCACCTGATGCCTGCCATACTTCTGCAGCAAAGGAGAAATTTGCTCTCAAAACTCTGCAAAATGCAGCAGTAACATCTTGGGGGTTTGTTTTATTGTTTTCAGGGTGCTGGGTGCACTGCACTGGTGGTAGCTGTGGTGGCAAGGAAGTTAGAACTTACCAAAGCTGAAAAACATGTGCATAATTTCATGATGGACACCCAGCTAACTAAAAGAGTAAGTCCCACTTTATATTCACAACTGAAAAGGAAATGTGTATTNGCTGACTCTCTCATTTCTGTGCTGGTCACCACTAACAACCTGGGTGTCCTTCGAGCAGTCACAGTGGGGAAAGAATAAGGATGAGCAGGAAGGTAGTCCTACAGGTATAGAGGGTGTCTGACATGGAGTGTTTTTCTGAGCTTGTTGATTTACACACCTGTTATGGTCAGAACAATTTGTCCCTTCCTAACACAGTCACTTTTCTAGTGGAATCCAACAGCTGACCTCAAGATGTCTTTCAGGACAAAAAAAGGTTTTGTAGAGATTGACCACATTTTGAGTCTGTTGTTCATGTCTTTTAAAGTTTATTTTAGTTCATCTATTCTTCATATAAATCTAAGTCTAATACTTTATCCAAGTGGTTCTTTGGTAGCTTCAAACTCGTGAAACTGAAGGCACATGGAAAGCAAATCAGGTAAACCAATCTGAAATGCACATGAGGTCATAAATCATTGTGCAGGAGCTAGAGGGCTTTTCTCACAGCCCAGAGATAGTCAAACCTTGTGGAAATGCAAGGGGTAGTTAGAGATTGTAAGGAGTTCCCTAAAATGTGAATCTACTTCCACTGAAGAGAGTACTAGAGTTGTCCAAGGTTGTGGACCTCTTGCTGGGAATAGCTATTGCATGACATCCCTGCGATACCTTTACTTAGACACTGCCTTAGCTCTGACACTGCAGTGACTGGAATGATGTAAAGCTGGAAGGAGCGAAAATAAAGATGAGTAACAAAGACAGTTTTCCTTTGCAAGTAACCTAGTCATTCTGGCATTAGCCAACATTGCACTGAAATTATCTCTCTATTGTTTTCAAGCATTCTTGAAAATTTTGGGGGGCCTAAAAAAGAAATGTAGGTACTCTTACCTTTGACATTTTATGGAAAGCCTCATTAAAAAAAAAAAATTGAAAGCACTCATGAAATAGAACTCTTCCTGCATTAATTGACAAGATTTTTATCTGCTCAGAGAATGATAAAAAAGAAACAAGAATAAACATATTTAAAAAAAAAAGCAAAGAAAAAAAACCTATCTAAAAAAAACACAAAGAAAACATAAACCATGCACACAAAAAACGCCTAGCCTGTTCAAACAGCTCTGGAAGTTCAAAAGACTGTTAAATTGCTAAAAGAATTCAAAGGTACTAACCACAGAATGAGAGAAATGTTATGATCCTATTAAATACATTTAATTACCATACAGATAATGCATTAGTATTTCCTCACTGTAATTTTTATTGTCATAAATGCCAAACAGTGCAAAGTCTTTGAAGAAGGAATAATTATTCCTGGATGCAAAATGATTTGATCCCAACATCACATCTATAAGTAAGGAAATTGCTCAGCTGTCCCCTTAATCTCCCTTCACTGCTGCAGCATTTTGATGTAGCTACTTCCCACAGTTATAAGGCAGCATGTTAAGAGCTCTAGAAAGAGGTTATACCAGAAAAGTGAAAACATAACACAATACTACTTTTGTCAGCTTGGTGTTTTTCTTTTATTAAACAGGTGAAAAATGCAGCGGCCAATGTACTCAGGGAAACATGGTTAATTTANTGAAAAATGCAGCGGCCAAGGTACTCAGGGAAACATGGTTAATTTATAAAAACACAAAGCTGGTTAAAAAGATAGACCATGCAAAAGTAAGGAAACATCAGCGCAAATTCTTGCAAGCTATTCATCAGTAAGTACTATTTTGCTTTGATTTTCCTCTCAGGATGTTTTCTCTGCTAGTTTCTTTTTCCTTCCTAGTTACTCTTAGTCCCCATGTCCCATCCTGCCCCCTCTCTTGACTCTCCCCACCATTCCCTTCCCTTCATAGAAGGTTGTTCTTGAGGTTGATTTTTCTCTTAAGGCAAAAATAAGGTTTTACCATATTACCTACTTACAATAAAAAAAAATACGCTGGCTGTTTATGTCCATATAAACTTGCTAATGCTCTCTTAGAAATTTATTATTCTTCTTGAATTATCTAAGACTTCTTTTGTTCTTTGCCACCAAGACTATCCTATATTGCTACTCATTTCATTTCAGGTAGTAAAATGTAAGGTACAATAGACAGAAGCAAATAAAAAACATTTTCTGTGTGGTAGATGTTTTAATATTTTAAAATCAGAATGATATGATAGAAGAGAGCCTATGAGCATGTATATAGTGTTTAATGAAAAGAATATTCATCAAGCATTGTTGCATAATACAACAAAATTTAGTTGTGTCTCTCCACTGTGTTCTCAGTGCATTAGATCAAATGTTGGTATGTCAGCTATGACCCCTGAAATCTGTTCTAGAAAATCGGAGTATATGCCAACGATCATGTGACCTTTGAGCACCCTGACATTATTCAAATGAGTTTGTCCTCTCTACTTGATGAAGCAATAATGAGCCTGAGACCTAAAACCAGTAGTAGGATTAAGCTGAACCATGGTATTGCCAGANAATCATTAATATGCATAATCAGATGTTGCAATCTTATTACTATGCAAAATTGTATGTTGTAATCATGCAGTGAAATGTATAAAATGGATCATTTTGCACTGTTGATTCGAAGCTCTTTGTCCGGTGCGAACCGGGAGCTTCCCAACGTTGTTTGCAATAAATACCTTTGCTGTTTAAAGGCTTAAAACTCTGTCTCTAAACAGTTTTATTAGGCCTTTTTGGGCTTCAGACTACAAGTATTTATCGAATATTTGTAGTATATATTTGTCATAAAGCACATCAAAACCAGCAGAATTTCACAATGGTTCAGTTACTCTCCCTTGAACTACATAGGAGAAAAGATACTTTTCTCCCCAGGAACCAGAATTCTTCTTGTGGAGTGGTCAGAACCTATTTCTCTGTTTTATTTGTTGTCCCCATCCAGGCTGCAGCAGCCGTTTATACAGCCTATGAAATTAGTTTCCATGAAATACAGGGGAGATGTGAATAAATTAAGTAAGTTTAATTTCAAATTGATGGTTTGATAACTTTCAAATGTAGATCTGTGTCTAAACCAACCAATGAAGAGATGGAAGCAAGCATCCATCATGAAAAGAACATCTATGTGTCATCTGGCAGGAAAGACAGGAAGGAAAGGCCAGGTTAATGCAGTTCATATTAGTAAACTTAGGCTAACAGTCATTCTTTCTCTGTTTCACAGCAATATTTTAAAGCAATGGGTAGCTAAGTTTAAGATATGAAGTATTCTGTAAACCTTGATTGCTCTATTATATTTAGCAAACTTGCAGGATGGAATGCTACTGTGCTATTGTGGAAACACTTCAAGAAATAAGAAGTAAACAAAAGTTTATATCCACATTTTTATGTGGATATAAAAGGTATATTTTTGCAATTTGGTCATTCTGTTTAGCTTAAAGGATTGGGAGGTGGAGAGGAGTAGCAGGGGTTTTGGGGTAGAGAATGGCATGTCCTGCGCATCCATTGCTGGGATTGAATCCTTGATTGCAAAGGTTATTCCTTAACGTTCTAACCTGGCTGTCTATTTTGTCTGTGTGTGTGTGTCTGCGTGTGCGTCTGTGTGTGTATGCACACATATGTTTGGAGAAGAATCTAAAAAGCACAGCAGGCTCGATCTCCAGCTTTATGTATCATTCAAGAGCTCTGCAGGATGTGTAGTGTTGTTCTGCACTTCCCTTAAAAATTAATTAATTATGTGGAGTGAAGAAGGTGGCAGCAATAATTTTTTTCTGTCTGTGACAGCTGGACTTTAAACAGCTATGTTAATCATTTCCCTCTTTCCTTTAACACTTTGGACTGTAGCCCCAAATCTTTTGTATTTAAGAAAACAAACAAATGAACAAAAGATAATTTTCTCAGTGTGCTGAAGGATGCATCGTGGATGAAAACATTGCTGTAGCAGTTTGCTTTCTTCCTCCTTTAGCTGAGTAGATGGATGCAAATTAGTATTTTATCCCCTTGTGTCTTCGAACTTTTCTCAAGTGACTTATGGTTTTCCATCCTTCTGGATTCTTAAGTTTTGTTTCGTCCCCCTCCTTCACCTTTCTATCCAATTCATTGGTGACAGAAATAAAAGGAGTGACACTGCAGGGCTAGTTCTATAAAAGAAACTAGAGCAGATCATGTTAACAGTCTCAAAGTCGTGGTCACAGCTCTAAAATGCCTTCAGCTGATCTGGGTCTTTTTTGCTTCTCATGCACACTAGATAAGATGAAGGTGAAAACATCTGAATGATAATATTAAAAGGCATGTTGTGTATTGTATGAATAAGAAAATCTGCAGATTAATGGGAAGGTTTGAAGATATTGCGAGTTCCTTCATCATTAATGCAAGGGAGTTAGACTCCTCCCCAGGCAGCTATTGATTGAAAGAAATAGCACCCCCTAGGACTTTCCATCTGCTGAATCGAGCCCACTGTGCTCATTTGGTTGTTTTAGTATATTTTACACTTTGTTTTCTTTTGTTTTGTCTTTTTTTTTTCAACAAAATGAAAATAGAGCTCGGAAGTAAGTTGTATAAGCTGTTCCTTTCTAAATTTGTAGAATTTACCACTGTCTGCATGCAAAAAATAGAGGTTTTATTTGTGAACTTCAGTGGTCTGATTGCTACCATGGAAACGCGATCCAGAATCATGATCTTTTTCTGTGATAAGTGATGTTCATAAAATCAAAATTTTCTCTTAATGATTTTAAGAATGAAAGTTGTGGTTTTCTTTAAATCCAGCTGCTGCAGCTAAAGACTTGCCACTACCTATACATTCTTACAGCTTGTCATAGGTGTTGGGTTCATTACCATGAAGAGTTATCACGTTGATGTCAACTGGTACATGTATTACTACAGCAACAATGGATTTCCTGTAATTTGAAAAATATAATACTAATTGCCAGACAGATGAGTCAGTGAATCTTAAGCAGAAAACACATGTTCTGTAAATAATTTGAGAGATGCTCACCAAAATGCTGGGGTTGTCATTCTCCAGTCAAATCATTACATGTTCCCCTTTGAGTAATCATTCTGTTCTGAGATTGTAATGATAAAATTCCATGCCTTGGAAACTCCTCCATATTTTTTGCTTTAAAAAAACTCCAACTTATAGCCTCTGAAAGCAGCATTACTACAGTCTGCGTTTATGCTGTGCTCTGAAAGAAGCTTCCGGGGAAGAAGAGTATATCCTATTCAAGTAACAAGCTGTTGGAATGCCAATTTTATGTGAACAATTCATTTCTTCCTTAAAAGAATTATCTCCATTTATTTTTAAAAGATATTTTTAAATGATACTTCACTCTCCAAAACTTATTCTGTCATGGCGGTTAGCCTAGATATGAAAGGAAATGCTTGTAAACTAAAGATATGAATAGAAACTTTCTGATTTTGGAATATCTGCAAGAAGGCTTTCTTTAAACTAGCTTTCTAAATAATACCATCAACTGAAAAATGGGCAGACAATGCATTAGCAGCCCACCTGCTACAAATTGCTGCCAAACTTACTTCCACTTGACAGCTAACGAGATTGTTATCTTGGTTGGCCCTTGACATACTAGTAGACTGAAGTGGTATCTTACCACTCATTGTTTATAAATTGGTATATTGTTTTTGCAAAAATGCTCTTGAGTGCTGAGAACAGCCATGAGGAAAGTCATTGACAGTCCAAGTATTTATCTGTTTTGAAATGTTGAACAAATGACTCTTACTTAAGGGAGAAATTGCTCATTTGTGAAAATCACATCTACAAACCACTCCTCTAGAAGTTAACTTGGAGAACATGGGCTTTGTATCAGGGAACACATGCGAAAGGTCATGTGTTTGTTTGTATGTTTATATCTTTCAAAGAATGTGCATAAACTAATAATAATGCTGATGGGTACACATCAAAGAAAAAAATATACCCTTGCTGCTTTGTTCACAGTTTTTCAGTGCTGTAGTTTAAACAGTGCATTTAAAAGGAATGTCTGATGTAAATTTAAAATGTAATCATATTTAGATTCACAAATCTAAGAAAAATTAAATGTATTGGCAAGTATGCTGATTATTTAGCTGCTGGTCCGATGAAAGTTCTGTTTAAAGTAAGGAGAAACTCACTTATCACTGTATTTCCATCAGGTTGAAACACCTGCTAACCCAATCCATTTCCGACAGAACAGGGCTAATACCTGTATCTAGTCATGTAGGCATGGGAAGATTCTTGATTGCTACAACAATAATGACAAAAAAAACCCAGTTGTTCCATGTTTCTTCCTATATCTACTTGTCACGATACTGAGGCTTTGAGGAATGTTTTGGCTTTCTTTCATGTAGCCTGGATAAACTGTTATCTCCCTTTTTGAATTCAACTTTGACCATGGCAAATGGTATTCTCAAGGACATCACATTTCCTTGCTCTTTCCTTTTTTGCGGTGTTGAAGAAGCATGCTTCTCATTGTAGCAGGCACATGACCGATTCTGACTCTACACAGAGTAGTCAAGGCATTGTTCATGCAATTATTTGCTCTTGTAAGTTTTTTGCATGCTCTTTAGAAATTCTAATATGACAACATACAAAAAAAACCTGACTTAAAATTCCACTTTTTAGATTAAGAAGTGTGAAAATGGAACAAAGGAAACTGAATGATCAAGCCAACACTTTGGTGGACCTGGCAAAGGTTAGTAGGCAGTTACAGTTGTTTTAACATTCATCCTTTCAAAATTAAGAGTTTGTAAGTGAAAATGTTATGCATAAATGCAAATATTGTTAAGTAATTTATTGTTTGTAGCAAATGAAAATATGTGTGTGTTTTGTGGTAGCACCTACTGAATGAAATATTTTATCTATGGCTCTGACCAAAGTTTGAATGCACTGTATTTATTTATTTTTTGGTACACTTGAAAAAGACTTCAGAATTCAGAGGCTGATCCTGAGAGCTCCTGAAGTGACTGCAGTGGTCATGGTAAATGCTGGTCTATGAGTGGGTCATAGTGGTGTAGTGCTGTGTAGTTAAGAGATTTGCCAGCTAGTGATAGTGACTGTGCTGTGACAGACTGTGATACACGCCTCTACCTAGACTGGAATTAGAGTTTTTCTATTGTCTTATGCAGCAGTGGCTTCAGACAAGTAAATTTAAATCTGCATTTATTTAAGTATTATAATTAATAATAGCTGCCTACTTTGTCAGTATGTCATAAGACTTTATTAATCTTTTTTAAACCATTTGAGTTGAGGTAAAAGGCTATTCAGTTGCAAACTGCTTGTTTATTGTTGCTGTGATTTGTCATTAATACAAAATAATAGCTAGAGGTCTGAGCTGATAGGTTTTCAGATTTCTCATTAGACCTCAATATTTAATAGTTACTGTGACCTTAATTAGAAGCATTAATGGACTCTTTGTAAGGATTTCATGTAAACCTTTTCATTTACCTCAAAATCCTCCTCAATTTAAAGTACATCAAAGCAGAGATTAAACTCTTCAGTGTTCATTCCTCTCTTGCTATGTAGAACCACCTGACAACTTCAGTTTGTGAAAATACAAGTAAGTCTAATGTTTCTGGCAACTAGTAAGGACTTTTAAGATACTATTTATTGTAGACTATTTCTCTTTCAAGAGTTATGCTAGCATCCTGTAACAGGAGGCAGAGAAATGGGTTCTCAACACTCATCTTGTACTGAAGTGCTTTACACTTCAGTCAGTCAGTCATTCAATTAATTTTTCTTCCCTTTGGATGGTTTATAAACTTCAACCAGTTTGTCTACTGGATTACATCCAGTTTTGACTCTAAGTAAGCTGAAGTCTCAGTCTATTAGAGGCAGAAACTCAGTCATTATTTTTAAACAATTGAAACTCTCTGTGAAGTAACACATTTCAGATTATGTTTTTACTGACCACTGTGGTATTTTAAAGTACATTCTGTATACTTGCTATAACAAAATAGTGTTTTGTGGAGGGCGGATAGATTGGGCATTGCAGAAATAGAGAAACATACAATTGAGGTTTTACCCCTTGCACTATCTTTCATAAGCAATCCACCCAACTACTCTTGCTGCCAATTCAAGAAAATCTGCTAGGTTTAAGGAGAGAACAAGTGAACAACATTTGTGTTCTGCTTAGAAGAATGAAGGTGTTTAAAACCAGAATCGAGAACAGTCAAGGATGGAGCACAGCTTTGGAGCCTTCAGTCTCCTGGTGGCTATGCAACTGCCTACTCAGAAAGCTTAGACTGGTGCACTCCTAAGCACCTGAATTTCCAAAAAAGGTCTGGTCTTTTCTCTAATTCGTTCAGACTTTGACATCTAAAATGCTACTCAAAATATATTACATTTCTGCTCAACATATTTAGTAGAAAGTGTATTCTACTGTAGTTTAATCTAAAAGGAAAATTATTTTCTAAGACTAGATATTATTATAATACTCACGTCCTTTTTTTTTTTTTTTTTGCAAGATGCAAAACATTTACAAACAAACCCTTGTAGAATTGTGCTACTTGTTACAATACTTGTAAGGTCTCTAAACCTTTATTTACATCCTTCTACTTTCAGACTCAAAACATCATGTATGACATGATTTCTGACTTAAATGAAAGAAGCGAAGATTTTGAGAAGAGAATTGTTACTCTGGAAACTAAACTGGAAACTTTAATTGGTAGCATTCAAGCTCTCCCTGGACTGATTAGCCAGACAATCAGCCAGCAACAAAGGGAATTCCTCGAGGCTCAGATACAAAATTATGATAAGCATGTTGCCTACAGTGCTGAACGATCACGATCTTTGTCAAGAAGAAGGAGATCATCCTCCACAGCACCACCAACTTCATCAGAGAGTAGCTAGAAGAGAATAAGTTAACCGCAAAATAAAGACTTTTTGCCATCATATGGTCAATATTTTAGCTTTTATTGTAAAGCCCTATGGTTCTAGCCAGTGTTGTCTGGGTTCTGATGTCAGAATCCTGGAAACCTGAATACATTTTAGGCCAAAATGAGTGAAAAACTCTTCTTTTTTTCCCCCTCCTCCTCTCAGATGCACAGTGAATGCACCTATTATTGCTATATTAGATTGTTCTTCCTGTAATTTCACAAACTTTTTATTCATGCACTTCAAACAAGCTTTACTACTACACTACGTAATATAATAAAAAGGTTAATTTCTGCACATAGTTGCTTGGTTACTTGGACTTAACAACTGAAAAAAAAGCTCACAATCAAAAGGCCTAACTATGAACTTTTAAGAAACAAAAGTTAGGCTTAATAATTATTTCTCAGTATGAAAGCTAATTGTCTCAACTTTGCTTGCAGTGGAGGGGGAAAAAATCAATATTAATCTAACAGTGTGCTGTATATGTATAGTCATTTTAAAAGGTCACTGACAGCTTCGATTTCTGAAGTGATTAAAAATATAATTTATCCTAGAAAATAAATAATGAAGTAATCTATGGGGATTTTAAAATCTTATTAGGGCTTTTGTTTAACATGCTTTGGTACGCACATACACACATAGATAATACATATATACATATATACTTATGTATATAAAATTATTTAAGCAATGCCTGTGGCAATGATCTTTTAAATGGACTATTTGTAAAGCTACCGGCATGCAAAAAGCACAGGCAAAATTCCTGTTTATTTATTCAGAGTCTCACAACTATGCCAGGTAAGTAT
The DNA here is from genome assembly GCA_013396755.1 of Sclerurus mexicanus. Taxonomy (NCBI): domain Eukaryota; kingdom Metazoa; phylum Chordata; class Aves; order Passeriformes; family Furnariidae; genus Sclerurus; species Sclerurus mexicanus. Next base: position 42,601 of record VWZF01006437.1, on the reverse strand, counting down.
GCCCAGTTCAAAAGCATCATTTTCAAGTCTGAAGTCTCCTAATAATGCTATTTAGGTTTTAAAGTGTTAGGTTGCTACTTTCTTCACTCCCATCTTTGTATTCAATGTTTCTGGAGTGAATGACTGACACACAGACTTGTAGAGTACATAGTTGTGCGATGGCAGCACAGGGTTCTGTATGCATTATGTTGGGTGATCCCCATGGTTCCTGCTAGGCAGTCAAGCTTAGCAAAACATTTTTAGCAATATTTCCAAAAACTCTTGTAAAAAGCCAGTTGTAGGTAGGAGTTATGGCACTCTGGTATCTGTAGTACTTTATTTTCATGACCAAAAAATAAGGTCTCCTACTTTTAATGAAAAAAAAAAAACAAAACCAAACAAAAAAACAAAACCCAACAAACAAACACAAAACAAAAAAACAAAGTAAACACAAAGCATAGTGTAGGCACTTGTGAAAAGGTTCTGACTGACCTTTCTCCTGGTTTATACTCCAGAGTAGCAAAACTAAGTAAGCTTAAATGCTCACCATATGCAATTTGCATTCACAATTCCTAGTTATAAACAGGAAATTATTTGACTTCATGAAGTCCTTTTTAGTACTTGCTATTTATGAAATACACTAGTCCAGTCTGCCCCTCCCCTGGTTCATAGACAAGGGTGACACTATAGCTAAACAAGTAGACTTGGCTGTTTCCAATGAATACTATGTCTGCTTAGAAGTAACTAACTTGCAGCAGAAGGAAACGCAGATTGCTCCATGGGACGCTGTGAGTTCTGGTCAGTAAGAACAGGCAGGGAAGAGTAATGCAGGAAATCTTGCTGGACCAGAGAGAAGAGCTGTTTTCTCCAGCAACTGAAATTCCCCAAACCAAATACATAATCTGAAAAACAGCAGACACTTTATGCCCATTTAAATTAAAGGATCTCCCTTTTCTGGTGCTACAAATGTATAACTGATGAATGTGACATTCAGAGGCATTGCATGTTTATGAAAAGGTCAAGAATTTCTCAAGCACTTTCCATGTCCTTGAGAAAGATTATGACTTTGCAGTATTTTCCCACCTAGAGCAGGACAGTTGCATGTCTTTGGTGTGCCTTATTTACAGACTGTGGTATTTTGTGACTGGAAATAACAAACTCTGTGCATAGTAGTTGCGGTTCTGGTTTTGTTTTTATGAAGTTCATTTCCAAAAGAAAAGATGGATATTATATAGCACTAATACTTTTCTCATCCAGTCCTTAACTAGATGATACTGTGAGTAGTCAGCTTTATGCTGTTGGCAGGATTAGTAGTGATTAATAATATTGGAATTTAATAGTCAAGTTTTAGTATTCCTTTTTCTCCTTTTTTTTTTTTTTTGTGCGTGTTTAATTTAGAATACTTTTCCTGGCATTGAATGTGAAATACACTTGCTGTAGCTTGAATACATTCCCTTTTGTCCTGTCAGCTTGAACTAGCTCTTTCATTGTTTACAACATCTTTTTTATATATGTAAGACCCCTTTTTTTCCTCCTCTGAATTGCACATCAGGGGTTTTTTAAGATCTGTAGCTCCACTTTGACGAATCTTGTCAATCTGTCAATATGAATTAAGATCTAGCTGTAAACATTGAGCTGACTATTTCTGTTGTGAAAGACCAGCTGTCATTTCTGACCTCTCAATTTCTTTTACACATTAGGACTCAGGAGCCTGAACTTATTAAATTCTTGCAACAGCTTTATGCAACCATGAGATGCATCAGGACTATCCCCATCAGTGTTGTCCTGTAACAACCTGCCAAATTATTTTGAATTTCTTTATTTTTAAAGCAAACAAATGACAACACCATGGAATACCCCAGTTCCATGTCTCCATTTACCTTAAAGCTCACTATGAATATTTTGTCTGCATTTTTGGTACAGATGGTCCTTTCCGTGTAACACCTGGTTTTAGAAAATGCTTCAGTGGTACATGTGAATCCAGTACACAAAAAGAAAGATATAAACTTCTATTCAGGAGAGCACAAAGCAGTCTGGGTTTGATTTTCTTACTCCTGTCACAAGACTCTTTTTAATCTTTCCTTGTTTGAGTTTTGTAGTATCACAAATTCCATTACTGATTTTTTTATTTCCAAGACCTAAGCTCCTTTTCTGTTGTCAGCAGATGAACTCAACAAAAGAAAAATAGAGCATTATGACAGATCTGGGAAACTTATTATGTAGTTAAAGGTAGATTTTTCTCTGAAAGATTGTTTATAAATGACAAGGAATCTTTTTCAAAGCTTATGGAATATTTACCATGTTATAGTTGTAAAGCTTCATGCACCTCTTGTCTTAGTTTCACCAACAGGAAAATTCAGCGTTCGGTTGCTATTAAATTCTTCCTTTTCACTGCATTCCAGACACTGATTCCATTGATCAGTTTCTTTGGAGTCTGATAGAGACTGAGCAAAAATACCTTGCTTGTAAGGACTGAAATATAAAATCACAAATAGGCCTAATTTGCGATGCTTAAAACTAAATGCATTGATTTAAATAGTATTTTTTTGTTACATTTAGGTTTTTTGCAGGATCAGAATAATACATTCATATATATTATGTTTGCAATTGCTCTGCAGTTCTTAATTCTGCAAATCATTACCTACTGTAAGCCTGCAGATCTTTCCAGACAGACTTGTGCAACTCAGCCTTTCTTCTCACTGCTCCATAAGAATGGATCTGATATGGAGAGAGATTCACTATCTAAAAGTTAAGCATCCTGGTTAGGAGCTTTAAATGCCTTTTGAAGGTCCATATCTTTTCTTGTGAGCTATTTAAAAACCATGGCTCCTCAGACTGGATCTGAATCACTGTCATCATTGGAGGTCAAAGATAAGTGACAAGCATACTGTTTTACAGATTGTAAAACTCTTTCCATGTCAGATCATGTGTGAACATTCAAACTGATATGCCACACAACTAAAAGCATATTGAAGCATATAGAATAAATGGTTTAAATGTGAGTGTTTAAAATGCAGAATAAAACCTATTACCCATATCAATACTTAAAATAAAAATTGTCTGAAAGCTCTTTTTCCCTAACTAAAAGTTACAAAAAATTCTAAATAAATTTTACCAACAGCAGGAAGATTTTTCTGATTAAGTGCATTTTTTTCAATCTGCCAAACTTTTTGTTGTTCATACCCTTTCTTTTTTTTAAAATTATCAAAAGTCCTTGAAGTCTTTCTACCTTTTTAATCCACATTCAAAATAATAATATTAAGTGGTCAAAAGCAATAAAATAAAATAAAATGGACAAGGTAGGAAAGAGCTAACACTGCTGCATCTTGTTTTCAGAAACCCACCACTTCATCAGCATATCTAACTGCTCAGGTAGAAACAGACACAAATTTTAGCCAGCACTCCTGGCTGCCTAGATATAAGCCAGTTGTAACTGGGGAAGAACAGTGTCATGCCAGTACCATCCTGAATTGGGTCTTATACACATTCAGAGCCAACCATTTATGCATGTGGAAGTTTATGAACATGGAACTTTATACAGGCATAATAAAATTAACTTACATCTGCCAATTAGGGCTTAGGAATCTGATCCTATATCTGAAGCACATATGCAGAGAAGACTGAGCTGTAATTGCATTAGCCTTTTTTCACTATGCCTTTTAAGGGGTATCTGTAAGGATCTTTTCTCTCTCCATGACTGAGAGAATAAAGAAAAAGAGATGCTTAAGAGATGCTTTGCAGTTAGGTGTGCATAGTGTGGGTCTGGCCTGCCTGAGTGCCTCACTGCACATCAGCTCTGGTCCAGAAACCACAGAGTTTTACTCAGTCCAGAATGAACAGGTTTCTCTCACTATAAAGTGAGTTAGCATAGCACTGAGCAACTAAGTCCCATCTCTCAGGAGCAGTCTGGTGTGCAAGATGATCACAATAAATAGGATAGGAAAGTTGTGTTAATTTACGTAATTCTGCTCAAGACCTGTGGCTTAGCATAGCACCAAGCCCAATGCACACACTTGACTCCCTGCCAAAAATTGCTTGCAGCTGGGCAGTACAGCACATGGATGGAGCAGGTGCAACATAGTCTGGACTAGGGTATGTAGACATGCTAAAATGGAGGCAGATGCCAGAATTATCACCATACTACTGCATACTATATCACTTTATTACAGTGATATAGTTGGGGCTCTATTGGGTCAATAATTTTCAGACTTTTAAATGAAGACGGTTCTCCTACAGAGGACTGCAAATCCTTTCTGCATATTGGAGGATATGAAATACAGCTTCAGTGAAAACAAAAATATAAGCCGCAATCTTGAACCTGTTGCCATCTAACACGGCAAGTAACCAAATCAGATGGAGAAGTGAAGCATAAAATGCTTTAGGCTGACTTCCTTTTCATTTAGATTCACTTAAACCCATTAGTATCTTCAAATATTTAGGAGAACCTATACTGTTTTCAATTATGCATGAAGCAAGCTACAAGCTTTTAGTTAGATTAAAAGGTTCTACTTTATGCCTATTCTGACCTATTGCTCCCTTTCTAACCTCAATTTCCAACTCATTTGAGTCTAAAGAGGAGATGCATATTCTCCTATGTGAATTACAACAAAGCAGGTCTCTGAACAAAAGAGCATTTTCAATCCAGATAAATGACTAAACATCATATAGCAGCAGGAACAACAATGAAGTTTAAACATTTAAGTAGGTGAATTGACCAGTTAGAGGCTTCAGAGCGTAGAAGAAGTTTAACTGAAATCTCATTCCATGTCTGAAATTCATGAGAATCAAGGAAAAATAAGCCTGTGCAATTACATTTCCTGAAAATGAATAATAGGGACACACTGTATGTGTTTAATAATATCTATCACCTTATATGGAGAAATTCTCAGATTATTAGAGAAATATGAGTACTGCTCATCACACACATACTAAGCAAGATTTTTACTAACAAAAAACTCCAAGCATTTAGAGAAATGTGGAAAAGACCTGGAAGATACTGTGCTAGACTATTGTCTCAAAAAACTGCCATCTAGCCTCCAGATAAGTTGTGAAAGATGACATTTCTAGTGGTCTCAAGCAAAAAATCAAACAAAAACTATACCTCAGAAGAGCAGTGTGGCACTTAAAAAAAATCACTATACAATGTGCTGGGTAGCACAAATCTGCACAAAATGAAGTGTGGCAGTGCTCTGCCTCTCCAAAGTGACAGTCCAGATTCTTGATGGAGAAGTTAGAACTGTCCAGTGATACACACATGAGCCTGACATGTGTAGGAGAACAAGAAGTCCATCTTAGAATCACTCTTAAACTTAACCTGCAGTTTCAATAGTGCGGTATGCTAGGTAACATTGTACTGAGGATCACAGCTCCAAGATTGACTTTTTGCAAACATCACACATGTGTGTCCTTCAGATGGTCTTAAGAGGTGCTTAAGAGGCCTCTGGATGGTGCATACTACTCCCTCCATTGCTCCAACCTACCCTCAACCTTTTGCTCTGTGCATTTTCCTCCAGCAGCTGCTAAGCAATGGTAACCATGGCTGCCTCTGTCAGCATCCTTGGTATGGATCTAAAAGGCAAGGTGGGTCCTAGGGTGCTTGAGAGGCCGCTGGCCCCGTGTATGTAACTGGAGAGAGCAGGTAATGAGACCCAACCTGAAGGTGGTCATGGCCTCTCAGTAGGGCAGCGGCACATAACCTCTGTTCTTCCTCCTACATCACTGTATCACTACATTCTTCTATTTCTTAAATGGTACTACAGACTGAAAAAGCTTCTCCTATCACATCTCAAGCATGATAAGACTTCTCTTGTGGCAGGCTGTGCCACCACTGTGAAGAAAGCACAAAGTGTGCTGCTCCACTGTGAGCACAGGACAATGTCGTGCCACTTTAGCAGGACCCTCTCACAAAGCAAAGCACTTTCAAGATCAAAACCAACAGCACACCACCAGCACTAGTTATCAGGATTCAAGGGGAATAAACCTACGAAAGTCTTGGCAATGATATTTAAGAGCTTGTCTTCTAAGTGGTTAAACATTAAATCTACTTAAAAAAAAAAAGAAAAAAAGGAGTCAAGGGACTAGGGGCGGGCAAGGAGAGTGGTCAATTAGCTCAATCTGTGTTGCCTGGAGTTCAGAGTTTCACTTGTGCTGCATAATGATGAGACAAAAGATGCAGATTCTCTCCTGGCCACACAAGTTCATAAGACAGTCTTGAGGCTAAAATGCATAGGCAAACCACCTATGCAAACCAGTGTCTTCCTTTGTAGTAATGGTGGGCCAACCAATTACTTCAGTGGTTTCAACCTGTTTGGAGCCACCTCCTGCTGTAGGGCTCAGTACCCTTGGAGGATTGCATTGACTTCAGGTTACTCACCTGGGACCACTACCATGCCTGTTCCACAGACATGCCAGAAAACATCTATGCCCATTTGAATTCACCTAGTCAGCAGATGCTGTAACACCTTTTGCTGGCAGCTCAGTACATGACCCCCAATCAGGTCTGGAGAGAAGAAGCATTCTCATGATTTCCCAAGCTACTTAGGAAGGTAATGGAAGATTAGCTGGAAGAGTTTCTGCTCCTTCAGGCTTTTAAGTTACAATCTACACACAGAGGAAGCTGTTCAGTTATTGAAAGTACAGTGGTGGTAATTTAGGTCATATTTTTTCAGTTATCAGGTGCGTAGGAAGGAACACTAAAATTGTACATAAGAAATAGGCTGCTTTTCCAGACATTCAGAGCTATATTTCCTGCTTTGCTACCCTGTTTTCTCCAGCCTATAAAATGTATTTAGTAATTCAGCTATACTTACTTTCAATTTGAAGCAGTTGCTGTAATACAGCACCATGAAGTATGTGCATTTCAAGAGTTTCATATACTCTTTTCAGTTGAAGGGAAACAGAAGAGAGATGGGGAAGAAGCAGGTAGGCTCTTCAAATATTTTTTGCAATAAATTTCAGAAACATAAAAATAGCACAGAGAATTTTTGGTCCTCAGCTAGCATAGCCTGCAGCCTCTCTATTAGTGACCTATGGATATATCTGAGTTGTCCTTTGGAGGCCGTGTTCACATCTGCCATGGAGAAGAAATGGGCCATATCTACAGACTATACAACAGTGTCTGGAGTCTGGTAGCAGCACAAGGGCATTTCTTTGTTGCCAACACTTCACCCATCTGAACGTCTACTTTCCCTGTCAGCTTTCTGCTCAAAGATCTGCAGCTATAGCATCCCGTATTCAAAGAGGACTAGACAAAAAATATGGGTAGCTAGACTGTTACCATAGAAAATATTTGCTTTCAACTGTTTAACATTTACCTTCTTTTTCCTCTGCATTGAAAAAATTAAAAAAGAAGAAACATGAAGAACAGTATTGGTTTTATTCAGTAGAATGAGCTTGTTTCCATTACATTTATACATTAAGCTTTTCCTAAATGACAAGCAGATTGGAAAAGTCTCTTTTTATTCAAGCTGTTACACCCTCCCCCCTTTGATCTTTGCTTAGTGGATGTAAAGAAGATATTGTCAGACACAGAAGCCTCTTGTAACCTTGTAAGTTGGTGGAGAAAACACCTCTTACGTCTGTGTGAAATGGCCAGATACTAGCTGGTGACATTTGAATGCATGATTCAGGATATGAAGTTCTTCCTGACGTGACTCATGTTATTTGCCCTCCAATGAGCTACAGAATAGCACACTTCACAAGTTGTTTCACAGTTGTTTGAACAGTTCTGGCTCAGTTCAACTGAGCGCATGATAAATATTCTGAGTGCAAGATAAATAGGCTGAGCAGTAAGGCTAGGTATAAGGCAGCTGCACAAAGGAGCCCAGGAAAGAATGTGGTGATTTGATCTTGTGAACAAAGAAACATTTTTCCACTACCCTGTTTAATTCACTTAAACAGAGCCAGAAGCCTCCCTGAAGATACATGTGTATTATTACTCCAAGTATTTTGCAAGATGACTGTCAGAAAATCTTGAGGGCAATAAATTAATTTATGTTGCAAGCCCTGGCATTTCTGCTACATAACTCCCATGGAAAGGAAGTCTCTGAGAACAATGAAGTTATTTATTCAAAGTAATGTATAGAAAATACCACCTTTTTAACTGAGATTTGATTTCTAACCCTTTGAGGATGGAAGTACATCACCCACACCTGTAAACAGACACAGCCTTTTTTCTCTTTTGGGGCAGAGGGAGCATTTAAATTAACCCCAAAGCAGGGTAGCAATGATGGTCATAGGAAAAAAAAGATTTTGCACTTTTGCAAGGTATAGCTGCCTATTTATGTGCTCAGATGATTCAAATATAAAGATACTTAGGAGCAAGTACTTACAAGCAGATTTCTTCTCCTGCTCCTTTCTGGGAGCATGCTGTAATGGCTACCCATTCATCAGCTTCATTCTTCCAGTGACAGGACACTCTCCCCTAGAAAGGAGGAAAGCTGGGCTTAGATCTCTTAGAAAGATGTATTTCCCTACAGTTTCATCATGTCTTATTGTCTGGGAAGAAGCCCTGGCAAATTGTTGCTTTACTCCTTCCTCTGTGAGTCAGAGACAGTATGAACTTTTGCATCAGGCAACACTATGCAAGTATAATATTATTTAAAAAAATGAAGCTGTGTCTGGTGGGGTTTGAAAGCAAAACAGACAGAACCATTCAATGATGCCAGTGCCAGGAACAGTTTGAGAACTAATGCCATTGTTGAATGCTTCATGTGAAGTTAGTCCTAGGCTTTATCTATTGCCAACTTTATTTTGGAGGAAAGAAAGGGGGATTGAAAAAAAAAGTGTATACTACTTTTAAAAGGGGAAACAGTAAGATAATTGTTTTAAAAGTTCTTCTATAACAGAAAGAATGAACAAAAAATACATTTCTTCCAGAAATAGTACAATGATTCTGGACTTTTTGGAAACTACTCCAATTGGGAGTCAGCACTAAAGATGGACAGCTTCACCAGCTGCCCTACCAAGTTTGGTGCTTTTGCTTTCTGATATCTGCATTGTCCTGATGGCATTCGGAAGGACTTATAGTGTCTCCAGCACAAGAAGTTGCAAATACTTGTGTCTTTATGAGGAAAACAGACACTGATCTGTGTCAACACACAGTCAGATTGCTGTTTACCTGTCCAAGCACTATACTTGAGCACACTAATATCCCACAAATCAACACTACCAAAATGTATCCCATCAGCCTGCTGATCATCAGAGAAGAGACTTCTGCTGGCAGGTGTTTGTGTGGTGACTGAACACACGATGCTGCTCCTTGACTGTAGCTGGCAGTACCTGGCCAGTCTGCTCGCCTGCCCACCCATGCTTATAGTAGTGCTGCAGCCCTGAGAGGCACCACACGTGCTCCATCTTAGAATCAGGCCCATCTCTTTTAGCTAGTTTTCCACTACAGTATTCGATACTGTGTGAAGATTATGTTAACACAAGCCAATGCCTAAATTCCAGATGTAAGTGCTGCAAATAAGAAACTTTTTAATGAAACCTTCCTACAGTAAGGAAATAGAGGTATTTACATTTATCAGCAAAGACAATGTGGCATACTGTAAAATTTTGTTGCTCTATCAAAGCAGATTGGCTTAAAGGGTCACAGAGATGACTGCTTAAATTCTACTACAGGACACTGACTTTAACAATAAAGAGTGTGTTTATATTTTTTTTGAACATTATGTTCCACCTAGCAAACAGGAAGGCAATGTTAAAAGGTTTTTTTCACTATACTATTGATGCCACATGGGAAAAACCTAGCAAGCTGCTTAAAGTTCGATTATATGCTATTTGGGTAATGGTTATAGGAAAGCTTAGTCTGATCAAGGATAAAATTGCTTAGACAAAACAGTTGAAATGACTGAGTTGTTAAGAGATTAAAGACACTAGCTACCATTTTAGTGCTGATTTCTCACAGAAGGATTTGAGTGCCTGTTCTCCTATTAGTGATGAACTAGGATATAAAGAGCTGTGATTTAAGAAGCAGTAATACAACAAGAAAAAGGTTGACTCCAAGAGGAGTGGTGTACCCAGTGCACTCAGAAAAGTTTTGCTTGTTAAATGCCTAGATCCTTTCCTGTCATCCCAATTTACCTCCTCATCTATGGGTATCTGGACATTTTTCTTCTAACCATCCTTCCAACTTGGTCCCCCAAAGCACCATCTTTGTACAATAATGATTTCTTGCTATTACTTAGTTTGGATGCCAAATCAAGGTCTGAGTATTCCAGCAGATGTTTTGACTATCTTAGGACAAGGTATAAAAATTACAAGCTGAGTGGCACCCAAATGTGTTTGAGAGGCCTGAGTCTATAATATCATTAAAATTATTTTTTAAACCTCATTTTTCCTCAGTTAAATGGGGTCTCTCTAAATTCCCAAGGCATAATATAGAAGTATAAGATAGGACTTTTTGTAGTAGGAACACAAACAAAAATGCTAGAAGAATATTTGATTATACATTAAAACAAGGGGAAAATGATAAACCAGCACTGTTATTGTTTACATCTCTCTTAAAGCATTGCAAGAATTTAATGACATGTAAAATGCTGTAAGTGATTTCTTTTACAAGAGCTTCTACTGTTTCAGAGATAATTTGTAATGTGCAACCCTTTGGAGTTAACCGGTCACTTAAAAAGTATCACATGGGGATTTTCTGCCAAAATGTTTATGCAACATTATTGTTTTCAACTATGCTACTAAACTCTTAAAGAAGTATGTGGAACAAGTTGATGTGTTATGTTTCTCCCTTCTTTCAGATTTGCCTTATTTCAATATTCCATGAATTACTGGTCAAAGATGAGCATTGAGTTTTGAAGAAAAAAAGTCCATGCTTAAAATATGGATTGTCCTTTTAAACACACTGCTTCATTGTTGATGACCTACTTTCTTTTGGACTTCCACACACTTGTCAATTGTATTTTCTTTAAGCTGTAACAAGCACACAAAAGTCTACCACTGGTACCAGTGGCACATCAGCTGATCCGGAGTCATGATTTTTTTACTTAACACCTCACTCTTTCTCACAGCCAAGAAAGTTCAAAATTCATTGGACTATTGAAAATCTACATTCATCTGATTTCAGCTGGTTCCTTATCGGTTCTATAACAAAGACAACCAGAGGAAAAAAAATCTTGTATTCCAATAACACAGAGTGGGTAGGGGATAGAATTACAGAAAGATTTTAAAAGTTATTAATTAAAAACAAAACCACAAAAAATACAACAGAAGTATTTTGCAATCAAAATCAGTCTACCTTAATTATACTCCTTTAAAAAGATTTCAACAAGCTTTAGGCAAAACTTTTAATGATTTAACAGGTACAGAAAGAGAAAATACTGCATCTCACCTTGTGGTCAGCTGCTGAGACTCAGTGCTGTATTACCTGTAGAAGCTACAGCTTTTCAACTCTGAATATACTTATTGGTTTCTTTGTAATAATCCATCCGGTTCTGAATGAACAAAGGGGTCCACTCTCAGCTCTACTGAGAGTCTACTTAACACAACTACTGTCAGCACTTTACAACTGAACTCCTCCTTCACTCCTCTCTCGAGGGACTCTCTTATTTACGCATGTTGGAAAGGGTTAAATTTAGCAGCAGCTGCCCACTTGCTAAATAGAAATACTCCCAGTGGATTTTCAACTGGTTGTTACAAACTTCTAAAAAAGTCAGATAATGCCTGGAGGAGAACACTAGAACCTCAAATAACACCCTATTTAAGTGGGATCAACTGTGGGCCTTATCGTATTATAACCAAAGACAATGTAGCCATTCCCTGACAATAGTGGAGAGAAAATGAGTAAAAATTAACAGAAAATGGTGCACCCAAACTTCAGTTTGAATATATATATGTATATATATATATATACACACACACACACACACACACATTCCCATCTATAAATCAGTAGAGAATTATTACTTTAAGGAATAAATAATTTAAATTTAATATTTAACTTTCTAAAGCACCTGTCATTGTTGAAAGATTAACACACCTCTGTTACTATATGAATTCATCTTCTCAGCTTGCATTAACAGTTTCTTAAGTCCCACAAAAATTGTACGTATTTTCACCCTAGATCTTCATGACGTGTTATACCTTCAAAAGAAACAAAGCTACTCTGCTCCATGTTTGTTCCCCAGGGGGACCAAAGGGAAGTACACCACTATTGCAGCTTCTGGCAAATAATAGGAAAAGCAAATCAAATCCGCGTCTGTTTTGTGGTGCGGAGTTCCCAGAAGCCGCAAAGGCATCTAAGTTCAGAGGTTTGGAGGACAGAGAGAAACAGTTGAGCACAACATCACCTTTTAACACTAAATTTCATTCTATGTGGGTAGAAAGGCAAATGAAAAAATAAGTGGAGCCTTTCAAATGTATTCATAGTAAATACAGTAGTTCAAGAGTATGCTGGTAAGGGCACTGGATTTGATTTTTCCTGGAGATGCTGTCTTGTTGCATTAAGGGTACAGAAATTTGGCAGAAAATAATCTTCCTTGTGTTTCAATTGGTCCTCAGAGATCAAAGGGGTTGGGCCGACTGGGCTTTATTTCTGATTATAGTCAATTCGGCATTATCAGCCTGGTCCAGTTCAACAAGAACTTGCACCATCACAGAGTCAAAAAATGTAAAATAAACACTGGCACTCCTCTACCTGCTGCTGCTGCAGAAGAGGCTCTATGACTTTCATCAGAGGGTCTATTCTGATCTCCTCAGCAGAGCAGATTTACAACAAGGCTTGTTTTGCATGGTTAAGGAGGAGTGTGGCTGTTGGCTGGTAGAGAGGCACGGTGCTCTTCTGTGCATCACTGAAACAACATTGGGCTGTGAGGCCTTCACTTCACTCCAGACATCCATCATTCAGTCATTAAGTCTTCCCAAAGCCCAATGCAGGACAAGTGAGGAGCCCAGCTCATCTTTTTCTCAGCCATACTCATCACTTCTTCACCAATGTAAGACATTTAAGTCTAACAATGTATCACATGGGTCAATCCCTGCTCCCTCAATCAGTGCAAATAAGATTTGCATTTTCCTACAAATCATGGACACATTTTAGCCACATACACATTTACAATTCAGCGGAAGCCTCTCTCACTTTTTGTAAGTCATGAAGGAGGAGAAGAGTTCTTAATTAAATACTCTGTCCTCAATGAATAATTTCCCTGAAAACATTAGGTCAACTTCCCCCTACAAAGTATGTATCCCTTCCTACACCAAATTTAATCGATCCAGTGAGGAGCCGTATTTATTTATAGATAGACAGAAAGGCAGAATACTACAAAGTCAGAGCCATAATACAAACTTACAACTCATTTGCTCTAGCTATCTATGTTATGCTATCTAGTTATCTATGTTACATTTTTTGAGAAGAGAAGAAAATGGTGGCATTACTCACATCAGCAGATTTTGTTAGTGAGGAGTAGGGAACACAGCTCACAAGGGTGGAAAGAAGCTTAGCATTACTTTCCTCATCTCTAGAACAGCTGCCACCTTACTGCATCAGTTCTCTATGTTTAAAAGCCCAGAGCCTTTTTACAGTTAGGTACAGCTTAGAGTACCTTTTCCACTCAAGGTTTGTTGGTTTTGTTTGTTTGTTTGTTTGTTTGTTTTTACTTAATGGAGGTATTTCTACATTACACGTTTGGTTTTTTTCTTCTTTAGTAACAGCACAGTACTTCTCTGGTTGTGGTTTGAGGCATACAAAATCACATTTGTTTACACAAATCTGTTCATCTTTGCAGTTACCTTATTCACTCTGCTTCAAACTATTTGACATCTACCGGAGCACTAAACAGAAAGCAGCATAATAAAGCAATAGTCTCCTGAAATCAATAGGTGTGGCCACCAGATGCAATCCATCTTCACTTTCACTGTTTTCCTTATTACTAGTATTGTGGATCATCTGTATTGACAATAGGGCAAAATATGATTACTCTGGTTAGCAGGCATTGGGTTTGTCTTGTCTTTAGGGTGTCAGTGAACACAGTGAGACAAGCCCTACTCTCTCCTGAATGCTTTTCAGTCTAAATAGGTTTAAAAGGCTGGGAGAAAATCATCCACCGATTTTGCCACATGAAACTATGGCAGAATTTCAAGGTCTCAATCAAAACTAACCCCTAAGGTCATAGGCCACCTGCTGCTCTACCAATATTTCTAGCATCAATCTCTTGGCAGTTCTCCACTAAGCACATGGAATCTGCATATCATATTTCAAAAGACATAACCTTTCAAATACATTGCCTGCAAATCTTTGACACCTAACTTTGGCGGTCAGCTTCACACAGTATCAACAAGGAAACGCAGAACTCTCATGTAACAGAAGCTTTTGTCATGACAGATTATGGGTTTTTTATATTTAAAAGAAAGGGAAAAAAATGGGGGAAAAAAAAGGGCCAGTATGTCAGTGTATCAATTTTATTAGTACCATTTGTACACTATATTGAGATATTGTCTTTGGTCTAACATACTTTTTGTCCAAAGTAAGCACTTCAACCCTAGTGAGTTATAGTGCAAAAAATCTAAACACTTTTACTAAAAGTTTGGATTTTTGTGTTCCTGTTTATGGAATTTTCCTTTAACTTTTCATATTATGTTGGTGTCAGGATTTGAGGTCTCTCTACAAATCCACTGTAAGTATCCTTGGCCCTGGCAACTGATCTGGAAAGATACCAAATACCATAAGAATTTGAAGACTGATGTCTTTCTAAAATTAAGAAAGGTAAATTAAAAGCTAAGATTGTAGACAACTTGTTTGCAACATTTAAGATTTAAAAAAAATGTACTTCTAAAATGAACTTACCTGAATATTTCATCTTTGCTAATTTTCTTCTGTTCTGTAATTTCTGTCCACTTCTACAATTTATCTTTTTGCTTTGAAACTCTTGCCCAAGAATTTCATTCCCTACAGTTTTGCAAAGTTACTTCTCTCTGAGGAAAGGCAACCAGAGACCAAACAGGCTTCAAACTTCCCCAGAGAATTCAGCAGAGCCTAAAAGTGCTTGTAGCAACAGATTAAGCTGGAAAAGGAAAGAGGGGGGACTATGTTAATTTAAAGTGTGTTGAGAGTTAGACAAGAATAATATTGGAAAACTTTGTCATGACCCTCTGGACTTTCCTTACATATACTTGCAAGTTTTAGTACAGCTGTTAGAGAACAAAGAGGGTCTCTGGTCATAGCTGAGTCTTGTAGATGAATAGGTACAATCGTACGAGAGTGGACTGCTCAGTGTCAGTGTAATTAAATGGGAGCTATCATGGATGCTTGTAAACTTTAGCACTCTTCCAGTTCATGCATAGCCGGGTGTGGACAGTTAATGACTTTGTCACCAAACTTCAGAGAGCTGTTTTCAGCTTGGTTGTCATAATCCGACTTAAAAGAGTCAACTAAAATGTGTCTGCTTTTGTGAGAAATATAATGTAATATTCCAAATCAGTCAGGCTGATACAATTGTTTTCTTAAAAAGAAAAAAACTAACTAACCCCTCCCCTCCAAAAAAAACCAAACAAACAAAAAAAAGAAAAACCTAAGAAAAAAAAAACAACAAAAAAAACACAAAAAAACAAACCCCACCCAAAAACACAAAACAAAAAAACCACCAAAAAAAACCCAAACAACACCAACAAACCCCAAAACCAAATCAGCAGCTCAAACTGATCACTCAGCACCCACTACACAATTCACAAAGACTGACAGAAAAACATTTCCATGATTGGAGGCACCACCAAACTGGTTGCCCAACAGAAAACTGAAGGTCTAGCTCTTGCAAGGGTTTCTCCATGCCATAGCTCTTCCATGAGCGGTATAGTAGCAGAACCTTTCTTCCTCCTGCTGCTAGGCTCGTAGAGGTTTTGCTAACATGGGTAGTTTTACTCTTTTACTATAAGATTAAATTTTTTTCTGAAATTAGCCAACACTTTAAAGAGGAAAGAAGAGACTGATTAATTGTATAATCCTGCATGCATCAGTGCTTTAGGAAGTCAGGTCAAAGCATTTCATATAAACTTTGCCAAAACTATCTAGTTAGCTATTGCACAGTTAGTAGCACGGGACTGGCTGTGAATCACTGCTGGAGTAACAGGATCTGGTTCCCCTACAACTGCAAAGAATCCTAAAATGAATATCTCCACAAGGTTCCTTTCTTAGACAGGCATCTGTAAATTAAATCTTCTGGCTGACCTGTGGCAATGATGTACATACCACCTTTCTTATAGAGCTAGGGGCTACAGGTAAAAGTACAGGTAAAAGTACAGATAGAAGTAAAAAAAGGAAGTTTTAGCCTCTAGACTTTCAACATATGCGTAATACATGAACTACAGGACTGATCAGAAAGTACTGTCAGTTCCTTGGGAGTAGGCATCCCCAGTATCTGGAATATTTCAGACTCCCACTAGCTTATAACACATTTCAAACCGGAGTTATCTAACCACATAAATACAAAAACACTCCAACATTTGCTCATGTACACATAAAAAAATCTACTTTCTGCTCTCAAACTGCATTTAACACTGATGTTTTGATTTCTTCTCAATATAATGTGATATTAGCTATCAATTCTATTTTTTAAGGTTTTTATGATCAGTTATGGTAGGACATCTCAACCCATGCCTGCTAAACATCACAAAATCACAGAAGGATGTGAAGGATAGGTAGTGAAAAGGGATATAAGTTATGCAGTCGTCTTTAGCCTGACAACAAAATCAAAGATTTTCATTCCTTCCTCCCTCATCTCCACTCTACCAAATACCTCAGACATAGTGCCTTCATAGGATAAGAAAGCCTACCACTATAGCAGTGCTCTCCTAGACACTTACATTCAATAAACGTGTCTTCAATAACCATGTCTTCATCTTTGTCATGTGTTTCTCTGCCCACACATAGCTGGCAAAAATTTACAGGTATTACTTCTAATTCTCAACCTTTTGTGCATATCTTGGCAGTCATGTCCATGACATGAGTAAGTCTACAGTAATCATGTGTAATCTCCAATGCAGAGATTGTACATTACATTCATACATGTAAAAATTAAACCAGGCCGAAATTCTTCTCCCAAAATTTTTAACATTAGCTCTTAATTGGAAATAAATATCTTGCAAATATTACTTTCACACATCAGTTATGAAATTTCCTTTTCAAGACTCTTTTTTCTTAAGAGCTTTTATTAAAGAGCCCAATTCAATCAATATGAACATCTATCTGTCTTTTATTTGCTATGGATTGAAAGAAAAAAAAATTGATAGGATGATGGTATTGGAAAAATAATTGTAGAGAAAACAAATACCAATAAATAAACCAAGTTCTTGGTGAATACAAGGTACACCCTGATTTTCCTAAACACAGTAAGTA
>VWZF01006437.1:5421-25265 GCA_013396755.1 Sclerurus mexicanus | reverse complement strand
AAGTAACTTTAAAGTTTTAATGCTGTTAGCAGGAGTTAATATTAGGCTTTGTACACAGTTATGTGGTCAGACATTTCTGTGTGGAGAAATAAGGACTTCTTCATGTTGGCCTTAAAAGACTCTACATATAGCCCCTAAATCTGTGTGCCAATACATAAATAGACAGCTTAATTTTAGGGCTTGGAGAATGCATTAGCTTCTACCAAATGTCCTGATACTCCACATATTGTAATATTTGGATAGTACTGTGCATCCCTAAACAACAGTATACACTCTGAAATTTGAACATCCTGTCTGTTTAAACTAGTTGGTTCTGTGAAAAAGTGAAAGCAGCTGCCTCTGCTGTAAAAAAATACTATTGTCTAATTCCATCAGCCAACTACAGCATATTTGGCTGCCCTCTCCAAACAAAGAAAATTGAACTGCATTTGAATCACTTGCTGTTGTTGCAAATACTGAGTCCCCATACTCTTAAATAGATGGCATATTAGTTGGGACCCTGTAACCAACCAATTCTGGGGAGATTTAGTAAAGAAAATAGGAGGGGCTAGGGTGGATGGGGAATTGTTATTTTTTTTTTCTCCAAAGCAAATCCAGGACAACTCGCAATGCAAGAGGCAGGGTTATTTAGCACAACAACAGAAAGAAGACAGACATCCTCTTGCATGATCTCTTGAAATGGAGGGTTTCTGTTGTCTGCTAACAAAATTTGTTGCAGAAAGAGGAAAGATCAGCTAGCCTTTAAGTCACTTCAATGAATCCTGGAGATAAATGGCTGAGCGTAGAGTAACAGAAAACAAAAGGAAAAAATAAGACCCTGGTGATAAGGTGAAATTAGATATGAAAAGAAATAGTTCTGCTTTAATTACTGTATTCTTGACAGTGAAATGGAGTGTCTCTCAAATGTGTTTGAAAACGAAGATGGTATAATCAGATCCACTTGAATTCATGAAGAATTGGTTTTATTGAATAAGTTAACGCTAAAATGAAAATATGTATTTCATATTAAGTACACATTAAGTCAGAATGTTGTGTACTATTGAAAAGCAAATTTAAATACCATACTCCAAAATAACTCTTAACTGCAGACTCCCTTGTAGAGAGCAACTCTCTTCTTTTTATGTGAAGCACTACCTTGGCAGCTGGAAGCAGAATACAAGGCTGACTATGAGCAAATTTAATGTGAAGGTCCGGTGAGGGCAAACACAACAGGGAACAACTGTGCTTGTTTCTCTTGTGGCCTCTCATCCCCTTGTGCATCAGTGTCAAAGACAACCCCAGACAGTTTCACATATATCCAAAGACACTCCGCTTGTGGTCCTTAGTGTCTGACACCACTATAGAATATTGTATCCCAGATAGAATTCTTTCAAAGTTTTATGAATTCAACCAAAAACTTCCTTTAAATTTAAAGAAATCCCATCTGGGATGAAAAGCAGTGTATTTTTAGTTCCTGAATAGTCTGCTTCGGAAGAGATATGGACCAAAATCTTTATCCAGGTCTTCCTTTTCCTATATGACATAATGAAGAAAAATGTAATTGAGTGCCTTCAGACATGGGACCTTTGCAAAGGGGGAGGGAGAGAAAAGGAGGACAGCAAAACCAAAGCAGGTTCATTTTAGCACTGCACTTCCGTAACTGCACATCAAGAAGTGTAGGTGAGGAATACTATATTTCTTAAAAAGGTGCAAAAATCATAGTTTTAACAGATATACTCATTACTGAATGCTGTTCTATCTTCCAAAACAAGTAACTACCTTAGTCTAAACTTGTTTAGGCATTGTTATTTCTCACCACAATTACACTGGAATAATAATTAATTTCTGGCTACACTGGCACTGAGTTGCTTTGGAGGCTGTTTTCTAGGAGAAACTAGACCTTTTTTTTTTTTCCTCCAGTACTAATGAACAGTGGAGAGTGCCTGTGAAGAGTTAATCCTTCCACAGCTTCAGAGCAGGGCTGCTAGAGGAAGAAACACACACTGGGATTATTTATCCTTAACACAAAGCAGAAATATAGTCTCAGCCTTATGCAATTCTGTCTTGCTGGTTTATAGTCCTGATCAGAGGCTGATGCAACTAAAGGCTTTGGTTTATACTTATTGCAGTTATAAAAAATAAGATGAGGTTCAGGACTATTTAGGAATACTGTGTGCACCACATACAGACACACGTGCCCAACAATAACTAGATGTATGGCAGGGATGAATGAAGTATATAGCTGGATTTGGTTGTCTTGGATGATAGCAGTGTTTCTGGCACGATCTGCATCCTCACAGGAAGACACAGCTGTTCTCCACAGATGAGGGACTTCAGTGGATATCTCTGCTGAGCGATACAGCTTCTGGTGCTGAGGTTACACACTGAACACAACTCCTACATGGGTTAACTGGTTTGTACTGATGAAAACTGTAGTCTTTGCATAAACAAGGAAATCAGCTAAATAACAGACCTCATGAGTGAGTAATACATTTTGGTCCTTTACCTCTGGCCATGGTATGAATCTTAGACAAAACTCCTAAGTTTTGTTTTGGATACAGCCCTCAGCATCATTCCTCTCCAAAGATGCTGAACTAGAATTAAGGACCAATAGGCTGAACAGTTAGTGGAAAATTTCTAAAAAAGTATCATGATTTTGGTGGCTACTATTAAACCACTGATAATGGCCATTTCACTCTGCTTTGTGAATGTAAAAGCACTCACGAAAATTGAATGAAATAGCATGACTGCTGCTTTAGGACAGACAACATTGAAGAGTTAAAAAAAATTATTTTTTTTAAATTTGTCTTTTTGTACCCAAAATACTGAACAATCTGAATTGCTTTGTTTCACCACCTCAAAGTTCTTTTATGGGTTTGGGAAGAGTCTGTAAAAATCTCATGGTTTATGACTGAGGTCATCAAGTGTCAACAGGACTTACTTTTCTGAAACTATGGTCACAGCTGGAAGGTAAAGGATTGTTGAAAAGTTGTAACATAAGGAAGAAAAAATTGTTCATTAACAAAAGGCAGATGATGATTCTGTGATCAGCTTCTGAACTGTTCAATCTATAACAGGGAATTCTTTAACCAAGTATGGTTTTATCTTTTACCTACAGGCAAGTGTTGTGTACAATGAAAGACATGAGAACATAAACATGGTATCTGAAATCAACAACTATACCAAGGAAGCCTAAATCAGTTTTAGTTACGTTTGGGGAGGGGGTAGGTGAAGATAGGCAGTGAGGGGATATTCACAATCATGAGGTGCAAAAACTTTCTACTCACAGCACACCCATGAGAAGAAGCCTGCAATTTAAATATACCTAAAAATCTTTTTAACTTCACAAATCCATAGCCCTGTAGCACACATTCATTTCTGCCAATAGACTGAAATTCCAGAGCGGTTTATCATGGGCAAACTTATTATTGAGAGCACAAGACTGTCTTCCAGCAGCTTCCTGACTAACACAACAATGTTCTAGACCAGAAAACTGAGCCTAGTTGGAGATCCAAGTACGCCTTTAGACTTAGTATTAACAGTGTTTCCATTTGGGGAAGGGAAAACTTAAATTAGGTTGCTATAAATACTGTCAATACCAGTGTCATCAGGGGCAGTTCAACTAGCTCAGACTAGTCCAAAAATCATATTCTGAAAATGAGATAATGATGAAACACCACATTTTTATTTATTTTTTCTTCTAAATTAGCCATTCTGTCAGTAGCTTGGAGGGGAAGCTCAGCAGTGTCAAAAACAGGAGTCTTTTCTGGTAAAATGCAGCAGCTGTTTGTAAGGGCTTCTTGAAATCACCATGAAATTTGAACTGTATTAGAGGCAAGACTGTGAAACAAAATAGCCTGTAATGAGCAGCTGTGTCTGACGAGTTCAGCTTCAGTGCTTTTAAACTGCAAGCTCTTCACAGAGAGCTTTTTCCAGCCTCAGGAAAAAATTCTCTTGATACCATGGTCAGAAGAATTTTTAAAGCTTCGCTGGGTCAGAGAGCTCATTTATCTGTTTTGATTTCTTGCTAACCCACCAGACTTTCAAGCACGGATAGTCACCCTCTCACTGGTAAATGACTGAAGCAGCCAACTCACTATGAGGAAGACAACACTTTGATCTATTTTTAAAAATGTAGGATTGCTTACAATACAAGTTAAACCACCTTATATACCATCCTCTCTGCTACAGAGGACAGAACCAAGAAATCCCCTAAATGTTGCTTTTCCCTAATGACATGAAAAATAGATGACTATAAACACTGCAATGGATTGCCAAATTCTGAGCCATTTTTTTTCTGTGTGCTGCCACTACATACTCACACAGAATCACAGCATGCATTACTTTACTGAAGTTTCTAGATAAGCAATAAATACAAATAGGAAGCTTCTTAACTCAGAGACCATAATATTGGCTTTGTAGTATGGGCAAGAAATTAATTTCTATAAAAAAATGTGCAAAATCTAAAGCAGAGATTGGTTAAGGAGATCAGAGCTTCTTAATGAGACATCTGCAGTGACAAAATGCACTCTGATACCAGGAAGAGCCACCGAAGAACAGCTGTTGCACTTTGAACACTAGCTAGCTCATCTGACACAGATTCTCTCTTCTGTAACTGCTGACACATATAGTGCAAGTGGAGATTCATAATCAATTTTAAAAAAGCATATATATAAAGCCATTTAGAGCTCAAACAACAAATTTTTGCACAGCCAAAAAATACGACGTGTGCATACAAGCTCTGCACAAATTTTGCAATATTTAAACAAATGGGGTTAGCTATGCTTGGGAAAGGCACATCAGCAGTGTTAGCCCAACCCTGACTTAGTCTGTTCAAGAAGCATAGCACTTAAAAGAGATATGAACAAACTGTACAAGTCTACACAGCCTTCAAGACTCTAGCATTACTTCTTTCTCTACCCTTTTCCAGCTCTCAGTTCAAAACAGCAGCTCATGTTTGGAATGAGGGAGCAAACTAAAACAGTGAGGATGCTCAGCTCTCTCCCTACATCTGTGCTAAGATTCCCAGAGCTCTCGTCCCACCAGCCAGAAAGAAGGCACTTAACTGAACCTGCTGAGTTCCTCAGCACCGCTCAGAGAAGACTCTGGCCTGCTGTCTGCAGCCCTGTTGTCAGTCTACACCTGTCATTTGCCACAAGACATGACAAGTAAAAGGTTGGTTCACCAGCGTGAGGGCTGCATCTTCTCCTGTGTGGATTTATAGGAAGATGTTGTTTAGACAGATCTGTTAGTATCCAGCCTTCGTTCATCACAGCACCCAAAGTTAAAAAATTCACCATCAAATAATGATAGGTAACACACTGACAAAGCAGAAGAAGAAGGGTGCTTTCTTTTGACCAATTCAAAGCAAATCTTACAAACCTTTGCAAACACAGAGATGTCAGTGTAGTACGCTCCTAAACCCTGACCTTCCTACTTGGTGATTTTGGTACTACACCAGAACAAAAAGGCAGCGGAGGAGAGGGGAAACTGAAAGATGGGAGCTCATCCTTGGAAAATGTCAAGATCATTTGAATATAACATAAGAGGTGTTTTACCCATTTTTAAGAGGTTCCACCTGAACAATTCACAGCCTTTCACACTCAGTTCTCACAATATTGCACATATCTGCCAATATGTGCATCTCGAACTCACACGATACCAAGCAGTTAACATGATAGCACAGCATTATGATCAAGGCAAAGCATTGCCTCTTTCACATACCCACATAAAACCTCCTCCCCCGTTACTGCAGCTGCTCTCTTCCATCCCTTTCTGCTGTTTGGTTTGCTAGAAGAAGTAGTGCCAGAATAAAGTATGAAAGGGAAGGGTTCAGAGGAAGGCTGTGTGACTGCCACTTTCATTTTTGGAACTGGAGAGCAGACTCAGCAGGAATGGAACAGCAATCATAGAACTTCATTTGGTGGCACATTGTATGGGAATCAAGGCAGTCAGACAGGACAAGGTTAAGAGTTTTCAATTTCTAATAGGTTTTGCATTATAATGCTCTGTTGAGAATATAATTTCATAACACACACTTTTTATGCTTACTTCTAATGGAGCATTTGAAAGAAAACTTCTATAGCCTGCCTGATAAGTTGCCATTTGCAATATGTTTTACAGGTCCATAATCTATATATAGTGCAATTTGTTGAAAGATAAGTATAAAAGAGAACCCATGAAATATCATATTAACATGAGCCTGGAGTTGTTTAAATTTAAATATTAAGTGAGAGGAAGTTTTTTTAAAATGCTCTAGAATGTCAGGGCCCTATGTAAGGAGGGGGCACTGCAATCTTCCATCCTGCTTCTCAGGGTTTAGCTGCCTGTGTCCAAGGTTGGTTCTGCCACAGTGCAGCCACAAAACCTTGGATGAGTAAACAGCTATGTTGTGAGAAAGTGCTGTGTGATGATCATAGAGCATCTCTATCCCCTTGGCTCAGGAGATCGGTAAAGCTTAGGCTCTCACTCCTTGGTCATTGCTCGAGCCATCTTGAAGACACACACTTCTCTCTGCCTGCCTCTCCGTCACCCCTGGCCCCAGTACTTGTGGAGCAGCTGGTCCCTGACAAGATTGGCTTAAAAACAAAACAACTTTTGCATCAGATAGATATCAAGTGTCAGCATCACAAACTTATCTGGAGGATGCAACAGGCTACTGCTTCTGCCGTTGATTTTACACCTTCTTTCAGTGATGCACTCCCTGAAGTGTTCTGAGCAGCTGTTCTCCTGCCCTCCCTTGCTACTTTCTTTCACAAGACTAACGAGAAGGCAGCGTGCCAAGGGCAGAAAGCAGGACAGCCTGGTGGATTCTTTCAGAATTTATTCATGTTTAAGTGGGGGTGGCAGGTGGGGAAATCCATGAAAAGCAGATTTTTCTTCTCACCCATCCTGTAAGGCTGCACGTCAATCAGTCTGTGCAGTCCATGTGGGATCCTAGGGCTACTCAAAAACAGAAATCAGGATGTATTGGAGAATGTATAATTCTCAAATTATATCTGCTTCTGGGAAGGGATATTCCCTCTTACATATTTGTTCAGGTCTGCTGCACTGCAGCCCCTAAGCATCAAATTATGGTAATTTCAGTTCTGTTTTCAGAACATGTCATAAATCTCTGAAAATACTCACTGAGAAATGGTTGCAGTCATTTCAATGAATTAAGGGCCCATTTGGGGACTTTCATTTCTTCAGCTTGTGAAAATTGTCTATGCAGGAGAGTTAAGCTGACACAGAGCACTTTGAAAGTGCTGTTGATTTTGATCAGGCACTTACTACTTTGCTGTTCACTTTCATACAGCACAAGAGAAAAATCAAATGTTTTCTGGGTCACAGAATCTTTGCTTGTTTTTGTGACACTAAGAAATAATTTTTGGCAGAACAGGAGAAACAGCAAACACTCTCATTCCTTTTCTCTCACCTAACAGCTATATTTGGTTGCTGGGAATTGTTTCTTTAAACAATCCCCACAAAATCTTTACAAATACATAATACCACATTGCCAATTGTGTGTGAGTTTCTTGAACTAGTTGTCATGTATCTTTTAAGCTCGTGAACTATGCAACAAAAAGGTTTCTATAGCAAGCATGTACTTTTTAGCTTTTTTAAAATGCAGCACCCTATTCCATAACAACACAGATTTCTGCAAGTTGCTGGCATATAAACAGAGCTCCGCTGAGCTATCTTATCTTTCAAATTAAATTAAATTTTTTTACTCTAATTTTCTTCATGAATAGTTTTTACCGTGCAGCACTAGATTTTCAAACAATAGAACTCTTTATTTATCATATTATTTATGTATTGCATTTAAGCATTGTCTTGTTACATACCACTCACACTGGTATTCAAAAGAAAAGAAGTTTAAGATCTTTAGCTGTGTAATTGGTAAAATTACACTAGTTTAATAGTGCACACATTACAATCCTGTCCTGTCATATATACCAACTCTTTCACATGTTCTGGCCAAAATTCTGTTTTCAAAAACTGATGTATGCAGACAAGAGTCCATCTGACAGCAGTACTGGACTCCAAGGCCTGCCACTACTGCTCCTTATCCAGAAGTCACTCAGTGTTATTAAAAGTTCTTAGTTTGATATCTCTTTATTCTTTTCCACCCCATTCTATTTATTTTCATTTAACAAAACAATCTCATCTGCTCTCGTGTTTACCCACTTTCTCAGAAAATTACTCTAGAAAGCACCCACCACACTGCTACAAAACTTAACCAGAAGTGTCTTTCCTCACAACTGCCACCAAGTCTTACACATGCTTTATTGACCATGGACTGCCTATTAGTTACTAATTTTATTTCACTGGTTTACCTGGCAGGATAAGCAAGGGTTACTCTCCAGGTGTTTTTAAGTCATCATAGTGAATACAGAGCAAGTGACTTTGGCATTGCTCCTGTACCAGACCTTGGCAGCTGAAACATTAACTTCTTGAATGAAGTCATAAGGATTTTGCAAGACTGCACATTTCAGCCTCATGGAAATGCAGAAACACAAGATCAGATCCACCAATATTTCCCCAAAAGTCCAAGACGGCAAGGCCATAAAATTCTCATGTTTGTTAATATTGCTGAGCACTCCTTTTGAAAATTTTTGTTGCAATCTAAGGTTAAATGAGTGGCTGCAGAATTAAACCAAATGTCACCCCTCTATTACATTAAAGTATTGACTTTTCTCACTTTAATTAGCCCTAGAACATTCTTAGTAAGGGATGATAAATTACACATAGAATTAAAACTAGTGACAGAAAGTTTACTCAATATGCAAATAAAGCAGAGTTGAATATGGCATGAAAGATCTGAAGAAAAAAAAGCATTCAAGGAAGGCTTGTCTCTACCCTTCCTCAACCTATGCTTTAAAAATTTCAAAATAGGAGACAAATCAGAGACAGGGATATTTTTCTTTTTTTTACTCATATGCTGCATGTAGAATGTGACTGCAGAGTACAAACTACTGCTTGGGGTAACAGTGGGGCATTTTTTCCAGAACTTTCTGCAATTTGCCTGGTTTATGTTGACCCTCAGAACCACTGAACATCTACTTTTCTGGTCAGGCTCCCTGTGGGATACATGCCAAAAGAAGTCAGGCACCTGTACGCTTGTTGGGAATGGATTTCTATCTGCAAATAAGGTAGATATATATCTTGTTCCTTGAAAATACAGCCTTTAACTTTGAAATCTGCCACCATCAAGCATCATTCCCAGAAGAAAAAAAAAAAAAAACAAAACCAGCCCACCAACCAAACACACAACAACAACAAAAAACACCAACCAACAAACAAATAAAACTAAACAGAAGCACATTTCTTAACAGCTATATATATATAGTTTCTGGTTGTTGTTTGAGATGCTTACCACTCTTTTCCTTGTAATTATAATGTATTACCAGTAATTTCTATCAGAAGGTACTATTGCCTTTTAAGAACAAAATTCCCAAGGAGACAGAGAATGGGGAAAAGGGAAGAATAATTTTCTGATATGGTGACAAACTTTACTATTAAGAGCAGAAGACTTTTTAAAATCCAGAACATGAAAAAACCTGTAACAGCAACTTATTCAGGCACTACTTGTCTCTACTATCTAATTGAAAAGTTACTAAATACATTTTTCATGCCTGTAACATTTACTGTTAGAAATTGAATATTAGATTATTAAAGCTGTGGGGTGAAATTAATAAAGATAATGCAGTTCTGAATGTACCAGAAGGCTGAGGTGCATCAGTACGATTCCACATTAATCTTCTTTTCTGGTTGTGCTATGAGGGTGTTTCATCTTCTGTCAGCATTACCAAAATGATAAGAGAGACTTTCAAGAAGGAAGGCTGGGAGAGACTCAGTCAATAAAGGAGGCAAAATAATGGTTAGCTGATGATTTTCATTTGACGTTTTTGTGATCTGTCTCTCTGCAGTCCCCCATGTAGGATACAAACAAGGCATAGAGATGAATGGGAAGGTACAGTTAACACCTGTTATCACATCATACAAGGAAACATGCAAAATTCTGTTATTGTTTGAGGAACTTACTCTACCTGTGAGATACTTCAATCAAGGCAATTTCCTTCATAACTTGGATAGTTAGGACTTCCTTACTTTCTTCCTACTCACCATCACATGACGATGACTTAATTTCTGCTTCTGTTTACCTCAAATTACCTGGATGTGCAACAGTAAATCTGCCTCTGCCCTTTAACACCTGACACCAGTAAACTATAGAAGTAGCATATAAACACTGAATTTGATACAACAGCAAATCAGTGACAGAAAGGCAGTGGAGGAGCACAAAGACCTAAGTCTGTATGTGCACATAGATTTCCCTTCAGTTTTTTTTTTGATCTGTTTACAGAAATGCACAGACTTATGCCTCAAAGAGGCCATTTGTTCTTAATGCTAGGTAAAAGTGAGCTTCATGCTGAGTTTCATCAACCTAGTAGAAAACAACCCAAAGTCATGGGTCCTTATCATACACGTCTATATAAACACCTTCTTGGTACATACTGTCTGGTTCAGATTCACCCTTTGCAGAAATCAGCACTGATCTTGTCCCAGTTCAGTTGTGCTGAAAAATTGTTTAGCATTGTTCATGATGTTAAAACTCCCAGAAGTTAAACCTCAGGTGACTTGATATTGAAACCTTTATATTTTCCCATACTAGACTGCATACATCCAGAATTAGGCTTTGAAAGATAAATGTCTACATAGAACTCAGCATTTCAGGATATTTCCTGCTCCATGTCTCCCAAGGTATGAACATTAACAGGTCTTTTCTGGTCCTGGTCTTCTGATGTGTTTTAAAGCCACTCAGATTATGAGCACAACTCAGGTCTGAAAAATGTCTTTAGTATTGCATGCCACACTGCTTGCAGCCTACATAAAATGTAAGAATAGCTCAAATACAAGGTATTTCTTACACTGAAATGCATTAATCATTGCAGAGACCATACATGTTGTGTTAGGTTCATGGATTACAGCATGTATCATCCTGCATTATCATTTTAGATTAAGGGTTTCAAAGAGTTTTGAAATCTAACACAATTCAGAGACTATTTGAAAATAATAGTAAAGAATGAACAAACACACCAGTGAACTAGAGGCAGACCACTTTCTAACTCCATGAAAGAACAAGATTCTACCTTTTCTAAATACATTTCACATTAGCACAAGAGTAACTACATTTTCTCTTTTAGGCAGGATAAAGTTCATGTAAACATTAGGTTTGAGTGAGAAGACCTAAATGTGATTCCAGTGACATTGAATCAATGGAGAACAAAGGGGTTAGCACTGCAATGCTAGGAACACAGTGCATTTAGCTCTTGAACTCACAGTGCTGAACTCAAAGAAGTTGCAGGCATGTAGTATGTAGTACTGTGGTATAAACCATCTTGGGAAGATCACATTTTCTTGAAAAGATCAGTTTTTCTTAAGCTAGCTTCAGGCCAGTTTTGTGCTGGCTAATAGAAGAAAGACAAGATTTTGACTTTTCTGTTCTCTTTGCCATATCACTTGGCGAGTTCTGCAGAAGAGTGATCACACACCATGCCTAATTCAGGTCAGATTTTCATCAGTGAGTGATTTGATACTGTGCTGATCATGTTTCACAATTGTGGAAGTAGGAGTTGAAAACAGAAAAGACAATGAACCTTATACTTCTGAGTAAATTCTGTTCCATGTGCAGCACATGCAAAGCTATTGGGACACAAACAATTCTATCATCTTCATCAAATATCTCTCCACAGGCTTTGTTTTTGTAACTGTACCAGTTCTTTTCTCTTGGGTCTTCTGCATTAATGTTAGTTAACACAACTCTGTGTTGTTTGTAGTTAGGGAAAACTGACAACAATTCCATGTCCTGACATTCTAAAAGTCAGTGTCTCAAATGCTATCATCCTCTGCCACAAGTGTTTAGCTGCCTGTATTCAAGGTTAGATCTGCCAAAGTGCAACCTGGGATGGAACTGCTTGTAAAACTGCTGTGTTTTCCCAGAAAGAAGGAAGAGTGAGCTGTGTGATGACTGGCTGACCACCTCTCCCTCTCCAGCTTGGGAGCTGCATGTCAGCTCAGGCAGCCCCTTGTCATCTCTATCCTGTTGACTTGGCTTCCTGGCTGCCCCTGGACATTTCTCATCAATGGGGCTGCTGTAGTGTCCATATACCCTTGGGCACCCAAGGTCACTGTCCCATCCCTATGCTGCTCTGTTTGTTGAGTTATGGGGGGGTCTGTATATTGGCTGATGTGGGCATAGTCCTGCCAACCTCCTTACCAGCCCAATAGACTAGACTTGTGTCACATGAAAGGTGGGAGTTTAGATTTTTGCCTGTCAGTAGCCCCGGGAAAGTCAAGACCTTGATGTCCAACAGTTTGTCAGCATCTCGTCAGGAGACCCTTCGCCAACAGATTCACAAGGTCAGAGGGCGCCTTGACCACCCTTGTTAGGGAGGGCTCAACAGAACGAAGACCCCTGACTGGGTGATTTTTGCCTGTCAGTAGCCCCGGGAAAGTCAAGACCTTGATGTCCAACAGTTTGTCAGCATCTCGTCAGGAGACCCTTCGCCAACAGATTCACAAGGTCAGAGGGCGCCTTGACCACCCTTGTTAGGGAGGGCTCAACAGAACGAAGACCCCTGACTGGGTCCAAGGTGTTATCCCTGCCAGCTACTGCAAGGACTCACTTTACTGATTTTAACAGTTCATGGTATAACACTTCCTATTAATACAAATTGTGACAGGTTAATAAGGTTTGAAGGCTGTTGGTGATAGTGTCTACTGCAAAAATATATTGTAAAGCAATCTACTGATACATACATTAAGCAAGCACAACTTCTGATACAAAGCAATCTACTAATATGCTATGGGATAAGCACAAGTACAGGCTCTAGTCCTCAAAGTAGCATTTAACATGTTAAAGTATATTTCTCACCCAAGGTGTCCCTGTGGGAGGGGAGTAAATGGACTTAGTCTGTTGACTGACCACAGCAGTTTTGGTGGAGGTCTTCCCCGTTTCCCCCCATCCTCAGCTTACTTTATTTTCTTTATGTTTGGGTGAAGTTTGAGTGGCTTTAGTCATAAATACCTTTTATTTCTGATTGGTGTACCTAATGGGAGGAGGGTGTTCAGCATGGTTGTTGGCTTCAGCAGCAGGACATCTTGATTCTCCCTTGGCATTCAGGTGAACTGAATGGCCTTGGTTCCCTCATTCTGCTTNGACCCCTGACTGGGTCCAAGGTGTTATCCCTGCCAGCTACTGCAAGGACTCACTTTACTGATTTTAACAGTTCATGGTATAACACTTCCTATTAATACAAATTGTGACAGGTTAATAAGGTTTGAAGGCTGTTGGTGATAGTGTCTACTGCAAAAATATATTGTAAAGCAATCTACTGATACATACATTAAGCAAGCACAACTTCTGATACAAAGCAATCTACTAATATGCTATGGGATAAGCACAAGTACAGGCTCTAGTCCTCAAAGTAGCATTTAACATGTTAAAGTATATTTCTCACCCAAGGTGTCCCTGTGGGAGGGGAGTAAATGGACTTAGTCTGTTGACTGACCACAGCAGTTTTGGTGGAGGTCTTCCCCGTTTCCCCCCATCCTCAGCTTACTTTATTTTCTTTATGTTTGGGTGAAGTTTGAGTGGCTTTAGTCATAAATACCTTTTATTTCTGATTGGTGTACCTAATGGGAGGAGGGTGTTCAGCATGGTTGTTGGCTTCAGCAGCAGGACATCTTGATTCTCCCTTGGCATTCAGGTGAACTGAATGGCCTTGGTTCCCTCATTCTGCTTGGATTTGAATGGAGGGGAGCCACATAATCTCCATTTCATTCCACACTCTGTTCTGGTCCTCTGAGCAGATGATTATTGTTGTACTGAGGAGCATGTCGACCTCAGTTCGTTGAGGGAGTTGTAGCTGCTTTTTACCTTAAAATGTTGAATCCCCCCTAGGTTTAACTCTATCCGTCATCCCACAATTTGTTAATCTCATCTTCTACCCCAGAGTTAACCAGTGCCTCTGGTTTTATTTTAGCTATTTTCAGCTTTTAGATTGTGTCCTTCTGTTGCCCTTTTTAATTTGTGTTCCAGGAGTCTTAGGGGAGGTTGTCTCTTTTTATTAGAACTTCTCAGCAAATTAGCATTTTGCACTACTTACAACAGTATTAGCACTTTGTGAAGTTAGTTCTCTCTATTTAGGGAAGTAAGGTAACAAAATATTTTTCCATGAAAACTTTTCCCCCCGTAGTTGGACACTGACTGTCATTGAGAGACAAGAAAAACTACATCCTTCCCAGTTAATTTTGTTCATAGTGGACACTAGATTCCTGGATTTCTCTTGCATCACACTGAATGATTTATGACAGTTTTTGACTCTCTGATGACAGTTTGCCTTTGGATGTTATGACACTTAGCATAGTGTAACTTCTGATATAATGAAAGCAAATATTATTCTCAAGTGTCTGAAATGTCTCATCTGTCCAGTGCTGTAGTCCCACAATGAGTACCATTCAAATCTCACAGCATTAAGTAGGTCTCTTCAGGTATAAGTATTCTTTTAGTGCTTCTACTAATTTGCTCACAATGCTTAAACATTTTTTTTTTCTCTTTTCTAATGTTTCATTAGCATCCATTACAGGATTATTTTTCATTCCATGGTAACAGAGGCACCACTACCTTTGATCTTG
Source organism: Sclerurus mexicanus (assembly GCA_013396755.1). NCBI lineage: Eukaryota > Metazoa > Chordata > Aves > Passeriformes > Furnariidae > Sclerurus > Sclerurus mexicanus. Next base: position 10,607 of record VWZF01006437.1, on the reverse strand, counting down.
TCTTCTGGACTATTCAGTAGCCTCAAGACAAGTCAGTGCTTGAAGAAAGAGAAAAAAGCTGCAGAAAGAGATATTAACCATCTTTTCCAAAAGAATTCAGTACAGAATTGATTACAGCTCTCTGATTTCTATTCTGCTTTTTATCACAGTGAGCAACTCAATTATGTAAATTCTTCTCCTGAATAGTTCTATGAACCAGCTTTTATTTTTGTTTATTCAGTAAGTTTTTAAAATATTAAGCATTATTTTGGGAGAAATGGCTATTATACAGTAGCATTTTGATACTGCAATGAACATGAAGTAATGTGAATTATCTTTAATTATCTTTTTTATCTCTCCCTTTGGGAAGGCAGGAGCTGCATGGGTGACACAGACCTCTCCAGAGCAAGAGATATTCTTCCATTTTCTTTTATTTGTCTTGTACCAAAATATTATTTTTGTCCACATGGAAGCTGAACTTCTTTTAAGCTCACCATAAAGACAGAACAAGAAACAACACCACTGAAATTTAGGACCCAGCACTTAAGTGCTGAAATTACATAGTTCATCCTCATGACTCAACAGTCATACACGAAGATCTGAGAAATGTCATCCTGACAGTTGCCCATAACAATAAAACGAACATACCAGAAATAGGCTAGTACTCAAAATGAAATATATTCCTTTTTCCATTCACACTTTCAAAAGTACAAGGGAAGTACAGAAGGAGCTAGATGGTCCCACAGACTATGCTGCTTATTTGACAAATATGCTGGTGCCTTCTCAACACCTACTCTTGTAACCTTCAGGGTCTTTAACTCTCATTCATATCTACACTTGAGCAAGCTGCAGTGTTCCTGCAGGGCCTTGGGCATCCATTTGCATTGGACACTTGCCTGGGAGGACTCATATTGGTCATAAGCTGCAGCCAGCTGGAGACGGGAGCTCCCCAAGCATCAGTTGATTCCAAATCACTTTCCTCTTTGCTCAGCTTCTCTTCTGCCCCATACACCAATCAACCCCTATTCCTGACATTGTCTCTCTGAATAACAGGCTAACTTAAATTTTACTTAATTTTAAATTTACTGTTTCATGAGTGTGATGTTTCCCATGTAATGAAAAGTGTTCTTCTCTGCTCTAATATGTTATTTGAACTAAGTACTTTAAGGCCATACTTTTATTCATATGTGATTTTTTTCCACCCTATTCATGCCACTACTTTGCGTCATTGATTTCACAAACCCCAGGAAAAAGTTGTCTCACAATTCAAAGTTCTCACATAGAATTTGGCAGAATTCTTTCCCTGCAATTACAGCCCTTTTCCTCATGTTTAAAGACATCAACCCCTTCTTAGTGTGATGGTTAGATGTATCACTTTGAGGACGTAGTGGACCTGTATTTCCTCTGCTTGTCTCTAGCACACAAACCACCACAAGGCTGCATTAAAAAGTAGCACTTACCTTGTCCCTTAAGGCATTAGCTTGAATACTGATCTTATTCGTAATCATATCTCATAGCTTTGCTATAAAAAACTTGTGTTGTTTTGTTCCTACCTGGAACTCTGGATTTGGATTCATAAAGACTCCATGTCTTTTCTTAAGCAATGCTCAGGACAACACTGTAGAGAAACAGATCCCTGGTGCAACAAAAAAATATTCAAATTGTTGGTACCACTGTAGGAAGAGATTTCTTTGAAGTTTGCTTAAATTCATGAGCAATAGGAAATGCTTATGAATATCCTTGAAGATCCTCAAGATACTTACCTTTCACCACGTAAAAAGATTAAACTCTGAGAGCATACAAACACCTAAGAAAAGGGGAATGCACAAAAATTACTAAAGTAGGAGGTCTTCACCACATAAAAACAAGAAGTACAAAGGAGGATGGGACATAAAGGCATTTTATTTACTTTTTTAAAATAATAGGGATTTCATTCTCACATAAAGACTACTGGAAGTTCTAGAGACACTTCCTCAACAAAGAAAATATTCAGATATTTGTCTGATTTTATTTAAAATGTATTTAGTCAGATCACACATCAGTAAGAGCTGGAAAGGCACAAAATTCTGAATTTCAAAATAGTAATGCTATTTCTGGCTATTTCTGAAAGACTGAACAAGCTGACACCAAATAAAGAAGGGAAGAAGAAGAAGAAACACTGTAAATTAAAGAGTACAGACATGACATTGCTTTTCTTGCTACTCACAATAAGAACCCTTTTCTTGATAAGGTTCAGGAAGAAGTTGAAAAGTCATCAGAACCCGGGTTGTGAATCAGCCAAAATATTTATTACGGCAGCAAAGGTAAATTGCAAATGCATGCACATGCAAGACCATGGGGTACTATAAAATGAGTAGCACAGTTTCAGTTTCTACACAGAGTCACAAATTCTGTCTAAGCAGCTTTACTGTCATCATATGCAAAACAAAGCATTTATTTTTAGAATATTCCCTTATAGGAAAGTGGGAGGTGAACTGGAGCAATTAAGAAAGAAAAATAAAAACACAGGTTTAAAAAGAACTTCAGGTGAAGCTGACCTAACAGAAAATGAGAAAGAACTGCTAGTGCAGAAATATGTATGTCTAATAATATAGATATTGAGGCATGGTACAGGACCCACACTGCTAAAAAAGTACATTTCTCCCCTACTTTCCTTCCATTCCTTTTTAAGGAATACTAAGAAGCATCCAGGTTTCAGTTCTGCACTGTCATTTCCTTGGCAGCTGCTACAGTGAGGAGTTCAGGAGTGGGTGCTTAGACAGAGAAGCAGAAAGGAGTGAGCTTTGTCCCTCTTTTCTCAAGGATTAAGTTACATGTTCAGGCCTGAGTCATTTGTTCTTCTGCTCTCTCCTCCTCCATATCCTCTCTTATTCATGCAGACTCCTCCTTCTCAAAAATATAGGTAATGTCAGCATCTTTCTCAGCATTTCATCTTTCATCCTACTTCTCACAGCTGTTTAGAGTGGAGAACCTGTGGAAAGGTACATACAGAAACCTCAAGGGAGGTCTGAAAACTGCACAGAAACCTAGATTCAGGATGGAGCAGAGTCCTGTGCTGCTCCAAGACTCCAGCATCTCTGGAAGGGTGGCCCAAACCACGGCCCACATCATTCACTATTGTGCCTCTTCATCAGGACACACATTGTTCCTATTATCAATTTTGAGAAATGGGTAAGACTGTAGCTGACTTCTAGAACAAGGTGATCTATGTGAAAATTAGCATGTTTCTATGTATCATTAACTGGGGGAAGTTTCCCTTGTTCATTACTTTTCTTTGTACAGTGAAGCATTGGACCTCAAGAATGAAAAGTGATGGTGTGTATATGACAAGCCATACAGCAATAAAACATGAATGTAGGATCCTGTGCTTGGGGATTTAAAATTAGATTGCACAGAGCACTACTTGTACACTATAAAAAAGAACTTTGTACTACCAGTGTAAGAAAATAAATTACTTCTAAAGTCTTTCTCTTAAAGTTGCTGAGTTCTTTTGATCATTATTTCAAGGACCTAGTCCTTGATGTGCTTAACAGGCTATACAACAAACCAGAAAAAAAATGAATAGGCTTAGCAAGCCTATTGCTATATAACCAGCGTCCTGTTGCTGGTTTGATGTGCTTCGTGTCACCAGGGAATTCAAAGAAATCTTTAATACAGGAGGAAGTCATTAGTGGAAAATGTGACAGTCATTGGTTTTCATTCTAAGTTACGTGACAAAACAGCCAGAGGACCAATAATTTTTTAAAAGTCTAACATTCTGAAGCAAATAAGTGAATCTGAAGTTTTAGCTCTGTGTAATGGAAACAGAATAAATAGTGTATGATCAATCAAACCACAGTTAAAGCTGAGAGTAATGCCCTCAACATTTTTAAAGAAAAGAGGGAGAGGGAGGTTGTTATCCTAGGAATCAATATGTGAGCAAGACCCACTGGCTAGCCAATAAGACTTGTCTTGCAAGCCTGGCACTAAAACATGTATTCCACATACATTTTCCACAGCAGACTAGCTGCCACTAGGAATCTTTCAGAATTATGTTTCTAAGGTATTTTCTACTGAGAAAAAAACTATGTCACTTCCACACTGACAACCTCTGTGTCAGGAAAATGTTAGCAATCTACCATTAATGCTTATCTTTGTACTTAATAGGCATCCACAGAAAAGCTTCCTATTTACTCTTCCTTCAAGACTATATCCCATCTATGACTATTTTTGGGAAGAAAACCCCAAAATGTTGCAATTACTGCATTTAAGACAAACTTCTAGTACACAGTCATAGTTACTTATTATTAAAGAAAAGCCTGAATTCTTCTGCCTGCCAGCTGTGCTCTGTCTCCTGTGGTGAGCTTATTTCAGCAGACAGCAGGGCACAGGCCGGTACTGCACAGCCATACGTGGCACTTGGACTACAGGATCCATGCCTGTCATCACAATCGCTCAAGATGTTCAGATGACTCTCTGTGGAGATTGTTTACTCCTGACCCAGTATTCTCTGCATTCAAATGAGAAACCCACAGACCTCCAACTTCAGAGATTACACAAGAAAATTGTTGTAAAGAATGAGTGGTATAACTTCTAAATGCTAGAAGGAATATCACAAGCTTTTTGTAGTTAAATGATACCAGTTTGATGTAATTCAGTCGGATGTCAAATGGACACCCACATAAGAAAAAAATAGTTTAAATACGTGCTGAACAGAAGAAAGAATAGAGAGTAAGAGCAAGCTTTTGAATTTTTATTTAAAACACTGGTCAGACATGCACTGAGTATTTATATTCCTCCTTTTGAATCAAGTTCAACATTCTTGATGCAAACTTACTGTATTTAAGCTAGCCTTCCAGTTCATTTGTATTTTTAACACTACCTTGAAGACCCACTAAAATGTAGAATACATGAATGATTTTAAAATTATGTAAATTCCCAGGATATATGTACTCTAAATAGAAATTCAAACAGACCTTAACAAGCAAGACCTGAACCTTTAGCACAACAAGTAAGATTTAAGAGAGATCTCAACAAACTGGATGAATGAGCTCATAGAACCTCATGTAGTTCAACAAGGAAAAGTGCAAAGTCCTGCATTTGAGGAGAACTAATCCCAGAAAAAGACCTGGAGGTCCTGGTGAACATCACTTTGAACATGAGTGAGAAATGTGGCTTTGCTGCAAAGAAGGTGAATAGTATCCTGGACAGAATTAGGGGGAGCATTG
>VWZF01006436.1:253596-386651 GCA_013396755.1 Sclerurus mexicanus | reverse complement strand
CCAGATGTTGCAAGAGTCAGTTTCCCAGCCTGTGGGTGAAAGGGTCTTTCACCTGGGAGGGGCAGGTTGTTGTCCCTTGTTTGCTTCAGTAAGGCATGGCAGAGTGGCTCAGAGTTTGGCTGGGTACAGCCAGGAATGAAAGGGATGCCTTTTGGATTAATTTACTCTGCATGTTTTGAAGTGGTGGTGCTTGGAAAAGAGCTCACATGGTATTCCTTAGGCCATGAGTTCAACCTAGTACCGGTCTTTTCTATCTGTTACTTGCCAACACGTGTGATACTCTTTTGTACTATTTTTATACTTTTATTCTCTTTTATAGTCTTTTTATACTTTTTGTACTCTTTTATACTCCTTTATATTCTATACCCCAAAGCCATATAAGTAAAAGAACTCTTCTCTACTTTACCCAGATAATGTTGTCTTGGAAACTTTTTTTCTTTCCCTTACAGCAACATTATTAAAGATATTTCCACTGTGTTACTTACCTCTAATAGAAATACAGGCAAGAGCCAGCTCAGGAATATATGTACAGTTTATTACAACCAGGAATGTAAATATGAAGAGGATAGTGAGGAGATGGGAAAGATAATAATATACTTTTAAGAACAAACAAAAGCAGATTTTTTTAGAAGGAATATAATTTACATGCATAAAATAAGTAGGACAAAAATTGACAAAAAAAAATTGTCATGACATAATAGGGCCATTTCATAATAGAGTCATGAGCCTTCTGTGTTGTACTTGAAGCTGCCAAGATGAAAGTAGTCATCTGAAAAGATCTTACCCCTGAACTGAGGTGAAGGAGTCTAATACCTCAGCAGAGACAAAGAAAACCTATGACATTTTGCCAAAGGCTTTATAAACATGCCTCTTAAATGATCTTGAAAACAAGGATAGAAGTGACCTTTGTTGCCTCACATACCAAGAGGGAAAGATTATCAGTTTCCTACAATATGAGCATGATAGGATGCATATCAATATCAATTCTGCATTTACTTTGAACCTGGAATGGTACTTACAGTGAAAACAAGTGTAAACATTCATGCGTAAAAAAACTGTTGTGGTCTTTGGGCAGAAGGAGAAATAACACTTTAGTTTGGGTTATCTATTTCTTATAAAAATACAGAGGAGATGTCAATAGTACAGAGTAGGTCAAAGTGGAAAGACAGTAATGCTAGATTTTTAACTCTTTTTTGCTTTGCTAGAACAGTCACAATCTTTTCCAGTGACAAGACATAAAACCCCCAAAAAACGAAGGCATGTTGAATTGAATAGAAGGCTTCATTCAGATGGAAAATTTCTCTAGAGAATAACTGTTAGTCCCACTGAAAATTGGTGAGGTGAATGCCATAACTGGAGTTCATTTATATGGCTACAGAAGAGACAGGGAAGGAAGGAGAGGTGCAGGAGTTCCCCTTTTGTTCTGGTGAGGGACATCTGCTGTAAAAGTAATGCAGCAAGCTTTAGGGAATCCAGGAGACTTCTGGAATACATAGATGATAGCTTCTTGAGCCAAGTAACAGACAGTCCTACCACAGAGGATGTGATACTGGATCTGGTGGTCACCATTGTAACTGAGGTGATCAAGGACATCAGGACTGGAGGCAGACTGAGCTGCAGTGGTCATGCATTGGTAGAGCTCACAGTCCTCGAGGAATATGAGTCAGGCAAAGACTAATGTCAGGACTCTGGTTTTTAAGAAAATAAACTTCCAACTCTTCAAGGATTTAGTCAATGAGGACTCCTGGGAAACTGCCCTCAGGAAAAAGGGACCAAAACAGAGCTGGCAGATCTATGAGAACACTTTTCACAGAGCACAAGAGCTCTTCATTCCCTGGTGTAAGAAATCAGAAAAGGAAGGCAAGAGACCAGCATGGATGAGTCAAGACCTGCTTGTCAAACTAAGGGCAAGAAGGAAATGCACAGGCAGTAGAAGCAGGGACAGGTATCCTGGTAAAAGTATAGGAATGCTTCACTGTTTTGTAAGGAATGGAGTCAGAAATGCCAAGGGATAAAAAGAATAACAAGAAGAGTTTCTAGAGGTATCTCAGAAAGAAAAGGAAGGTCAAAAAGAGTGTAACCCCCCTCTTATGAACAAGATTGATAACAACAGATGAGGAGAAAGCTGACGTGCTTGACATATTTCTTAGCTTCAGTCTTCACTGACAACCTGTGTCCTCACACCTCTGCAGTGGACACACAGCAAGGCAGGGACTGGGGGAGAAAATTCCCTCTCACTGTAAGAAAAGATCAGGTTCATGACCACCTGAGGAACCTAAATGTTCATAAGTCTGTGGGACCCAGTGAGATGCATCCCAGAGTCCTGAGGGAACGGGCTGATATAGTTGGCAAGCCACACTCCAGCATATTTGAAAAGCTGTGTCAGTCATGTGAAGTCCTCAGTGACTGGAATAAGGGAAACATTGCACCATTTTTAAAACCAGTAGAAAGGAAGACCCTGGGAAATATTGACCTGTCGGCCTGTGCCTGGGAAGGCCTGTGCCCAGGACCTCTGTGCCTGGGAAGATCATGGAACGGATCCTCCTAGAAGCTGTGCTAAAGCATATGGAGAACCAGGAGGTGATTCAAGACAGCCAGCATGGATTCACCAAGGACAAGTTCTATCTAATCAATCTAGTTGCCTTCTGTGATGGAATGACTGCGTCAGTCCTCAAGCGAAGGGTTACGGATGTTGACTATCTGTGCTTCTGTAGGGTCCTTGACATGGTCTCCCACAACATCCTTCTCTCTAAATTTGAGAGATACAGACTTGATAGATGGGCTCTTTAGTGGATAAGGAATTGGTTGGGTAGTCATCAGGGTAGTCACACAGTCATCACAGGGTAGTCATCAACACCTCAGTGTTCAGATGAAGATCAGTGACAATTGCTGTCTCTCAGGGGTCCATACTGGGACTACTACTGCTTAATGTCTTCATCAATGACAGGGACAATGAGGTTGAGTGAACCCTCAGGAGGTTTGCAGAGGATACTAAGCTGAGTGGTGCAGTTGATACACTAGAGGAATGGGATACCATCCAGAGGGATCTGGTCAAGGTCGAGAAGTGGGCCTGTGAGGACCTCGTGAGGTTCAACAAGACCAAGTATAAGGTCCTGCAGCTGAGTCAGGGAAACTCGAGTATCAGTACAGACTGGGGAAAAGAATGATTGATAAGAGTCCTGCAGAGAAGGATTTGGGGATTCCAGTGGATGAAAAGCTGAACATGAGCTGGCAATGTGTGATTGCAGCCTAAATAGCCATCCATATTCTGGACTGCCTCAAAAGAAACATTGTCAGCAGATCAAGAAAGTTGATACTCTGCCTTTACTCCACTCTTATCGAATCCTACCTGGAGTACTGCATCCAGCTCTGTAGTCCTCAATACAGGAAAGGCATGGACCTGTTGGAGCGGGTCCTGAGGAGGGCCACAGATATAAACAAATGGCTGGAACACCTCTAGAATGAGAAAAGTCTGAGAGAGTTGAGATTGTTCAGCCTGGAGAACAGAAGATTCTGGGAAGACCTTATTGTTGCCTTTCAAGGGGCTTACAAGAAAGGAGACAAATTTTTAACTGAGCCTTTTGACATAGAAAAAGGGGTAATAGTTTTAACTTTTTAAGAAGGTAGATTAAACTAGATGTCAGTAATAACTCTTTTTACAAGAGTATTGTAACACTGGACCAGGTTGCCTGGAGAGATGCCCATCCCCAAAAACATTTCAGATCATGTCGTATGGGATTCTGAGCAACCTGATGGAGTTTGAAGGTGTCTTCCTCATTGCAGGGGTTTTGTGTCTTTAAAGGTCCCTTTCAAATAATACTATTATGTGATTCTATAAATATTCTTAGCAATATAGCTGTTCCATAGACTTGGACTGTACTGGTAAATTCTACGATAAACCAGCAAGGCAAAATTATAGTTTCATCTTGATTTTCTGAGAATGAAAAGAGAATTCATATCACCTTTTCCAGCCCTACCAAGAAGGTTCATTTTACCACAGACCATAAAGATGGAAGGCAGGAGGGAGACCACTCTACAAGTTAGCTCCATCTGTTTCCCAGCCAGTTTCTCAAGCTGCAAGCCAAAATTAGCATGTCACCTCCCAGCAAGTCACAGAAGTATTACTAATTAAAATATTATCAACATGTCATATTTGATTTTAATCAAGTAATTACTAGTGCTGTGCATAAAGTAGATCTGAAAAACACTGCAAAGTGATTTTAATCCCTTTTTTCATTTGTTTAATACACAGAATAAAATTGCTCCACAGTAAATCAACTCCATTAACTAATTCAATTTTATTTCCACTGTGTAAAAGCCTCCCTAAGCACTATACCTACTAGTTTAAGAAAGTGGGTACCAAGCTAGGGAGTATATGGAACTAGGAGCCAAAACCACTCTCATCTTAATACTTTACTTTTGACAACTTCATTAAAAAATTACCTATTACTTTGAAAGTACTTACTCTTTGGACAATATCCATAGGTAAAATAAAAATTTTAGATATAAATCCCAACATTAATTAATGAAAATCCTGCAAGTCTCATTTTACTAAGTGGCTTCTTTTTATCATTTAACTGCTTTAAAATACAAAGAATAAACAAAAATATTTTATGAGAAGTGTAAGAATGTAAATATTATTATACTGAATTAGGTACACAATCTTTTATCTATTACGGTGTCTAAATGGTCTGGTTCCAGTGATAATTTTAGCTAACTAAAGCTCACGCATCCAGTCTTAGTAAGCTGAATGCCTAAGGCCTGGCCACTGAACTGAGGTTTAAGGTGGGCTCGTCACCAGCTTTTAGATCTATATTTAGTGTTCAAATGTAATTGGTTAGGCATGAGTCCAGTGATGTGATTCAGTTTCAAGAACAAAGGCATATACCATTATGTGATAATTCTAAGAGCAGAAGTTTATACTTTCGTGGATATATCTGGAAATTAAACAAGATAGAACTTATCAAATAAAGCTAAATGCCCTTTCTTACACAACTGAAAATTACCTTCTACTGCAGCAGTAACTTAGACACTTTGACATGGGCTTCAGGGATTAAACTTATGCTGGTTAATGACATTGAGATATTTGAGTCAATGTTTTCTCCTTTATGGATCTGACTGGTGTGATCCTGGGACTGTGAGAGACCTTCATCCTTCTAGAACAGCAACGACAACTGCATTCCTCTCTTAGTTCACATGTACGTTCTTTGCATTTAAATAACTAGATAAAGGAGTTTAATAACATTTAAGAAGCATTATGTAGATTGAGATGTCCACATGAAGGTAGAGTACATGTCACTACCTACAGAAGTAGCTGAAATGGTAGCTGAAAAACATCTGGAATTACTTTAAATCATCTAAAGCAGTATCAGATTGCTCTGTTAGGACAATGAACAGACTCCCAAGTACAGAATACAACTGTTGTATTGGACATCTTGTTTCACATGCAAATTTAGCTCTCTACAATCTGGACTACATCTTAATATTTAATAACTCTTGCCATATTGCCAATAGAAATCTCAAATTCTGAGTCCCTTATTCCTCTAGGTTTTTTACATTTTCTAAATAGACTGAAGCATTTCCTTTTTTCTTTTTTTTTTCCCCCATGCAAGTCCTCTATGATGACAAGATTAATTTCTCTCCTCCTCCTTAGGTGTCTCTTTGCTTACTCAAATTTTACATTACAGTAAGCAAATTCACTTCAGCTTTATTTTACTATCTCTGAAAATAGAACAATATAATTTCCTTTGGATGTAAATCTAGTTCTGAACAGTTGACCACTTTGGAAGCCCAGTTTTTTGCAAAAAGTCATTATGCTTCAGATAAAATTATATGCACATAAAGTGAGTTTACTCTCCAGTCCATATTTAGTATTAGGAAGAAAACTGTATGGCAGGTTTCATGTATCCTGTTTTGCTCTGAACAGATGACACCAACATGATATGTGAACGAAAATATGTCTTTGTAGAAATCTGGAATTAAATTGTAAACACTAGACTTTAATTCTTGAAGTGCAGGCCATTTAAAGGAATTGGTTAAAAGATTAAAGTATCACTGTTAGACAAGGCAAAAGGATCAAAGTACAGTTTTCTGTGTCCATCATGACTGTATGTGAAATCTAAATTAGCAACAGACACAGTAAAACAAAAGAGAATGAAAATAAAGTGATTTTCAAAAGAATTTCTTTTAAATATATGCACTTTATAAATTGTTTTATGGGACTGCCCAATAATTTAAAATCTATTATTCTAAGTCAAATTCACATAGATCAATATTCCAAAATTACAGAACTGAAGAATTAATACATTCACTAATATCCTTTAGGAATTAAATATATGTTTTCTGATCACTTCTTTATTTTTAACGCTGGAGATACTCAGGCACGTTCTGGAGAAACTTTCATATTTAAATTCTGCTAAAGAAAAATAATAAAGGTATTTTAAATTTATCTGTCAATGGAAAAAAAAATCACAATCCTATTAAATTCATTCATCAAGTAAGTCTTCAGGTTTATGAATATTAATGGACAGAAAATCTTTACTGTGAGGGTGATGAGGCACGGGAACAGATTACCCAGATAAGTTTTCGGTGCCCCATCCCTCGAACTGTTCAAGGCCAGATTGGATGGGACTTTAAGCAATTGGGTCTAACAGAAGATGTCCCTGCCCATGGCAAGTGGATTTGAACTAGATGAACATTAAGGTCCCTTCCAACCCAAGCCATTCTATGATTCTGTAATTCTATGAAATGTACAGAATTAATGCTCTTACCACTGACACACTGAGTGATCTGGGTTGCACTCTGATTCAGCCAGAAATTATTTAATAGTTTGTTGGGTTTTTTTGTTTTTTGTTTGTTTGTTTGAGTTTTTTAAGTCTTAAAAATGTGGTGCATTCCCATGGAAAAAAAATCAAAAAAATAGGTGGTTGAGAAGCCTAAACGCATTAATCACTGAGCTAATTTTAGAACATATGACTGAAACTAGGCTCATATTGCTATCTAAAATCATACAAAAAATAAATCCTGAATAACAACAGGAGGTGATGCATTGGGATTAAGAAGTGAGAACTGTGAGCCAGATGAAGTAACAGCTTGACTAGAGACAAGTCTTTTGAGGTAATCTAATAATGAGCTGATCTAACCATTCTTTATTGACTAATGTTACTACAAGAAATCTTAGAAGAAAGTCAATATTTGTAGAAGAACAAAACTGAGGATCATGACATACCTGTGATTAAATTTACAGGAAAAGGTAAGAAGCTGGAAAGGCTTTCACCTTATGTTTTTGAAAAGTAAAGAAATAACCTTTTACCTTTGACTTGAAACTTAGTGTTTGAAAGTATAGCAGCTACTATCCTGTTAAACTTTGCTGATGTTTTTTACACAGATTTTTTTAAATAAATATTAAATAGTGCTGCTTGGGACATGTTAGTGAATCATAGTTTAATGCGTTCAGGGAAATAATAGGTAGAAAACTAGCACTTTGACACAAACTTACAGCATACTTACACTACAGAAGAACAAAATGACAGAATGAACCTTAAAATAATATTTGCAAAATCACATTATTAGCCACATTTTTTGCTTTTCTTCATCTAATGAAACTATTTTAAAAGACAAGGTTATTGATATTTTGAGAGGAAAGTTACTGAGGTATTTTCTTCCATTTGCTTTCAAAACTTTCGTACTTCATTTGTAGTATGTTTGCTGTCTTTCAGTTCCAGTCCCTCTGGAAATATATCTGTATTGTCTCACAAAAACAGACTCAAGTGTTTTCTGCCTGTCCAAGCTGGCTCAACATGGTATAGCTTTGATTCAAAGCCTCCTTTGCTGCCAGCATAATGATACACTTGAGAAACTGGGTTAATTAGCTTAATCATACTGAAGTCTAACATAGCAACACAGTTTTTGGACTAAAGCTGGATTGCACCATGTCACCATAAGCACTGTGTGTTTAGAACTGTTTGCAAAAGCCACACAGGCATAAGGAAAAAAATAAATAATAAATCGTCAGTGTACTTTTATCTTTGAAGGGAGAATGCCAGAAACTGATCGCATCTTTCCAGAAAAGAGCCATAACATATTCCATGTCTTTCATGCAATAATTTCAATAGTATACCCAGGACATTTTTTCTCTTTTTGTGCTACAACAGCACAATTTTCAGTGTCTTGAAATGTTTGAGGAACTTTCAGGTTACTTTCTGAAAGTTCACGCTATAAACATTTGTGGAACTAATTTTTAAGTAAAAGTCTTGCTTTTTAATTGTTTCTTAAATTTCCTAAAGTTCATTACGTCGTGCTTCTCTTTCTCCTTCATCTAAGTGAATGGACAATTCATACCTCATCTTCTGCAGGCTGGATGCCTCATCTCCCTGATGTAATAATTTGGCTTTAAGAAGCAATATCACTTCTTTTAGGCACCTCTTGGCATGTATAGGCCTACATGTACATTACTTGCTCCTTGGGGCATTTTATTGATAGAATATAGCTTTCAAGTCAATATTATAAGGGAATANCCCCCCAAGCAAAGTCTTTCAAATTTATACATTAATATTACAGACCAATAATTAAATCTATTAACTTAGAAAATTTTTAACTGTAGCCTGGCCACCCAGAGTGTTTACAACTTTTCTTTTCATCATTAAAAAAATTATAAATCAGTGAACAGCATGGAAGGTAAAACAGACCCCTCTGAGGTATGACAATGAATAACCTTCAAGTTTGGGAGTGTATTATTAATAACTAAGGGAAGGATGCTTTTTCAAACCAATTGTGCATTTCTCCTGCATGGATTTTCTTTTTATCATATATCTTATAATTTATATGTCAAACTGGATATGAAGTGAGTATTATAGTTTGACAGATATCATAATCAACATTTTTGAACAGATGCTTTTGTTACATGCCGCTCAATAGAGAAACAAGTGTTTAGTTCTTAGTGAAGTGACATCTACCTAGTACCTGGCATTTATTTGGGTCCCCTGCAGCCACAGCAACTGTGTATTTTTTAAAAAAATTGGTTCAGTTCAAGCAGAAATTATTTTTTCTGTCTCTTTTGAGTAGAAGTAAAGAGTCAGTACTGCTGAACATTGAAATCTTATTCTTTGCAAAATATTTTAAAATATCAAAAATATTTCTAGTCAATGTTTAAAACAACAACAAAAAAAGAGATTTTAAATGTTAATGACATTTTAAAACATTTTGCTTCTGAAATGAAAAATGTCATCAAAAGTTTCTTATTTTACAATGCATATACACTGGGGAGTAGGAGAGACATGCTAGTTAATTTCAGCTCTATTGAAGGATTTTCAAATAGCATTTTCATTATAATTGCTATTAACTGAGAAAACCCCAATTCTGAAAATTACAATTAGATGAGTGAACGCACCAAAGAGTTTAATAAAGTTAAGACAGATAACACTGGCTGACTATCAAAGAGAAAATACATTATTGTTTTGATAAAATTTATGCTTAGCTACTAGCATTTCAGACATAAAACAAACACTTCAAAAATTTTTGACCTTATATTTCAGCAGACTCTGTTTATTTGCTTACGTGTAGCCCAGTCATTTACTGTTTAACCGTTGCTTTCCCTTTCTGGCTTGAGATTTTGAATCCCAAGTTAATCTTACTACATTTCTATTACTATTAGCCATAGTCCTCAGAAAAGTCATAATTCAGAACCTAAGTGCTTTCCACAATAATGTTCTTAATGTTTCTCTGATTTCTGTACATTAGTCAGTTTTTGTATGTAGATACACTGTGATGTTTCCTACCAGCTTTCATTCATGTTTGGCCAAACTTATTTTTCTACTTATTTAGATTATAAAAGAGAACTTTTAGTCCATACTGTGCTTTATTCTTTTATATATACAAATTCTTATCATTTTCTTTTGATGAAGTTCATATTCTCTCTTTTAAAAAGATATTCTTGTCTGCCCTCAGTTGCTTTATTTTCTAGACATGTCATAAATTTTTTCCTTCCAGTTGATTGAGTTGGATGGAGCCAGGAGAATGTACATGTGCATAGTATTTTGCTAATGCAATACTTAACAACTTCTGTTATGTATTGAGTTTTTCAGCAAAACTGTTTCCTACACAGTAATTTCAAGCAGTTGTAATCAATTTTATGTGTGACCAACTAACAAAAACGTCAACACTTTTCATGAAGTTACTATGCAACACATTTACTACTATATTTTCTGGCTACATGCCTTTCATACAGAATTATAATATCACTTCTTTCTGAGAGAGAAGAGGGATAAATCTCCCACATATTTGCTCTTGGTTTTTAACTCTTTCAACTTCACCTAGAAGTTGTTTGTTTGGCATTCCATACCAAGTTTTGAGGTAACATTCCGATCAAGACTCATGTGTGTATAAATGTACAATTTTGTCTGATATTCTAAAACTTCAGGTCCTTTCTGAGTTTTACACATATTGCTGTCTTTCTAGTAATATCTGAAATATGTGGGGAATTCCTTACACCTTTATTTTCCCTACAGAAAATTTTTAACTCTCAATAATCTGTTGCCCCCACAAATTTCAGTGGTGTTACGAAATTGTCATTTTTGTTTTGTTTTTAAACTGGTTTTTTTCTTTGCTTGGTTTAATTTTAAACTGGTTTCTAAGATACACATTTTAAGATATTGGCTCTTTAAAATTAATTGTGTGGTATTATTTTGTTCTTTGCCAGAAGTATTCCAAGAAAGAAATCTTTCCTTCTGACATAACAGTGCGTAATAAAAAATCAAATACCATGCTTATCATTTACCAAATTTGCTAGTAATTTCCTGTTTTCTGGTGTTAGCATTTGGATTTGATTCAGTACCATATTATACTGGTCCAATACTCTCACAAAAATCCATAATTCTGTGTCCCATTTTATAGATCTAAAAGAGAAAAAAAATAGCTTACTAAATTATTTTTAAAAATCCCATAAACTATCAACAAAATTATCAATAAAACTGCACACTTACCACAGGCAATTTCAACACTAAGTTTTTATTTTGATTTGTATGATGCAAAATTGTTAAACATTATTTATGGGGACAAAATAATAAAACAAGAAAGAAAAGGAGAAATATCAAAGAACAATAGAACTACTGAAATAGTTATTGATTTACTGTTTTGCATTAGTGTTTACTATTATGTACCAAACAGTGAAAGTGCAAATTAAATTCTAAAATATTGTGCTAGGCCTGGCTAGGATAGAGTTAATTTTCTTCATAACAGCTCTCATGTTGCTGTGTTTTAGTTTTTTTGTCCTAAAGAATACTGATAACACACTAATGTTCTAGCTTTCACTGAAGAGTTGACAAAGTAGCAAGATCTACTTTATTTCTTGAATAGGCGGGGAATGGGCATAACCATGCAGATGGCTTGAACAAATCAAAGAGACATTCCGTACCATATAACATGCTCAGCAATAAAAGCTATAGAAGGTCTAGACATAATTTCCTCATGAGCTGCCTGGTCATCAGCCTATCCATGGGAAAAAGTGAATGATTGCCTCTTCACTTTGCCCTCCCCTCCCCTCCCCTCCTCTCCTCTCCTCTCCTCTGCTCTCCTCTCCTCCCCTTCCCTTTCTTCATGTTAAAAATTAATGTAGATAATGTAAAACATGTCAAAAAATTACTTGCAATGACTATATAGGTTTGCTGACTTAATCATTGCTTAAATTATTAGATTAACATGTTTCAAGATACCAACTTTGCTTTAAAGGTGTTAGGTGAACATCTTTACAGGAGTTTTAGGTATGAAAAATTTAAAGATTTAAATTTTATTCATCCTTAGTTGAAGATGGGTGATTCACATTACTAATACCCATAGCTAAAAATATCTTTGAGCCAAATATGACATTTTGTCTTGATAGAGCAGCAGATATCTCCCCAAATCAATGAATGTTTCTGAGGTAAACCATTAAATGATTGGAAAAAAAGTCTTTATTTGAAGTCTCACTTCTGTCTTATATAAAGATAGATCCTTCCTCCCTTATTCTCTTCTTCCTCTATCTCTTCTCTTTTCTCTTTCTCTGTCCCTCTCTCTTATCCAAAAGACAGAAAACTCACTTGCGTTGAGTAATTGTGTTTTTTAAGGAAAGCAATCAAGAGCGGAGAATGAACTATACTTGTCTGTTGCATTCTACAGCTATGATGAGTTAAAATGTGCCAGCTGTACAGCTTGTCCACATCTGTTGTCTCTCAAATCTTCATATAATATCCATTTTCTTTTCAACATTCACAAAGTTTATCACTGCACTGAGAGTTGATAAAAATTACTCTAGTATGGAACACTACTAGTGCAATAGCTCTTAGTTTTAAGCTATGCAGAAGGGAGTCTCTGCCAGAAATAATTCTTTCCATAATGCTTAAGACAGCACAGATGTCTGGATTTGATCTAAGGAGGCATAATTAAGGAGAAAATGCTGACAGAAATAGTCTACTTACCACCAAGTAAAGCTGGGGAGGAGAAAATGTGTACGGAAAGCCGAAATGCTAATATTTAGGGAGGCTAATATACAATGAGCAAAACATGTCAGCTATGTAGTTTGACTGTAAACTGAAAGACCAGTACAGATGAACAGATGAGAGAAAACAAACAAACAAGCAAAGCCAGACATCAACCAAAAATACCCCCCCCCACCACCATATAAAATCTTTGAATAGCATCAGCTATTCAAACTTCTCCAGATAAATTTTTTGGTGTATGAATACTTGTACAACGAATTCACAGTAAACTGGGAGAAGAAAATCCCTTCGAAAGGCAGATTAAATAAAAATGGGTGTATGTTTAAATGTGTATACATGTATAAGAGTTTAAACTTCAGCAATGAGACTGTAACACTATGAAATTTTTGGACACATGGACGGAACAACATACTCTCTCACCTGTACAAAAAACATCTGTTTCCTTGCTTACCTTTTTTTTTTTTTTCATATCCCATGAGACCTATTGGAGAGTCACAGCTGATTTGGCAGTTGCTGAATAGTTACTTCTGTGCTAAAAATGTATGTAGTTTGACATGCTCCTGAAGTCCTGTGGGAACCAGACAGCTTGGCTTTGTCTATTATGATAAATGAAAAATAAAAACCAACACCAAGTCCCTGACTCTGAAATCTAAGGTAGAACAAGCTCATTTTAATTCCCCTTATTTTGGGTAGTAACCTCAGTGACACATTTATATTACAGATGCAGTTGGGTTGGCTCAAAACCAAGAAGTAGATGGATAGGAAATATGTAATGCTCAAACTGTGTTCAAACTTTGTATGTCTTTTCCTCAGATTATGAATATATACCCTATGATACTTCCATAGCCTTACTGAAAACAAATCAACTGTTAGGAGAAACAGGCTAAAAGCAAAAGACTGGCAAGGAGGACCGTAAATCTCTCAGGTGATCCTGCATCTGGAAATAACCCTGTGCTGCCTGTGCTGACTCAGACATCAACTGTTAGAGATGTTACCACACACAAAAATAGTAGAACTTGGAATAAATTGGTTGGTTACTGGAAATAATGTCTGAGGGTTTATATAGAATCATAAAAACGGTCCAGGTTGGGAGGAACCTTAAAGGTCCTCTATTTCCAATCCCTTCTGTTGTATACCTATACATGGCAATATGCCATAGATATATGGCATATATAGATATATGGCATATATATTAGATCTATATAAACACACATAGATACACAGGTGCAGAGACACATGCACTTATATAAACATACAGTACTTTTCTTAAAGAGCTGGACAAAGGTGATGCAACCTCTAGTTTTTGTTTTTTTGGTGAAATTCTCTTGTGGGAGATGAGTACTAAGAAGTTTCTCTCCTGCTTCAAAAAAGCTAGCTGGGACTGTGCAGCTGAGGAACCTTTCTAGGGAAAAGAATATAATAGGAAAAGGAAATATAGAGATATAGACTGTAGGGACCAAGCATCTGCATGATGAGGTTTATTACCTTAAGGACTACCATAACCTCTCTGAACCACCATAACTATTTGTAAATGCCTGTTCTCTTTAATCGTTTCTGAATCTCCAGAAACACTTTATGCTCATTATTTGTATGTTTTGTCAGTACACAGTTTGGTCAATTCTGCAGAAGAAACTATGTAGGATAGTATTTGGGATGGTCAGATTTTCCATGTTACTCAACCCATTTAAGCATACAAACATCTATCACTTGAAAAAAGCACTTCAGGAGTTGCCTGGCAGAGTATCTTTGGCATTATAAGAAATTAACTGAGTCAGATATTTTGTTGTGGGGGTAGTTAAAAATTCAGTCAACCATTATGTGTCATTGGTCCATTTTCTCATCTTTGCAAATGACGAGTCAGGGAGTTCCTCAAGCATCCAAAGAATTAATGATTAAGAGTGATACCAGGTACATCACAACTGTTAACTTCGGGAAATCTCAAGTGTCTCCTTTATATCCCACTAATTATTCAAATTCCACAGATTTTGTTGCAGTTTGAGATGACCTAAGGTATCTCCTTGCTGTCAAGCTGCTCTTCCCAAATGTCTCCAGTTGGTGGTGTTATACTTACACAACTTATATGAGTTTCTGTGAACTTCATTGGGGAGCTAAGTATGCAGTAAACATCCAAACTATATGTATATATGCATATTAGGTAATTGCTTATGAACTAAATGTCTTCTTAGAGCAACTTTTGGAAGAGCAGGAAACAGTGAATCAATTCTGATGTAGTCTATGTTATGTGTTAAATCCCTGAGAGTATGCATTTTATTTCATGTTGCACCTATTTCTTTTTTGATATTCATTAGCCCATTTGGAAGTTTCTGCTTTCAAAGATGTCTCCATGACCATGAAAACACAGTCAGTGAACTCATGCCTAAAGTATCATGTTTCTGGTATTCAGTAGGTTTCTTAGATATGATAGCATATTTCTATGTGAACAAATTCCTGTTCTTTGTCAGGATTTCTTTTTCCAGTGGAAGTCATACAATCAAAATCTTAGACACTTGTTACTGTGATGGAAGAAACCAGTGGCAGTTTTTAAGTTCTTAGTGGCAGATGCAACATTAGTGAATGGCCTACTGCTATTTAGGAAAAAATAAAGGAGTTGACATTATTTAAACCTGATTCTTTGACATCTACCATGAGATCAAACTTCATGTATCATTAAGCACATTCAGGGGAGATATGTATTCTTTATGCTCTAATACAACACCTCCTTTATATATGCGGTTCTCTTACAGAGTTTAACATATGGATACATGTATATTTATTCATATAGGTATACATATATCTGTACTGATATTGATATATATGGTCACACAAACACATGCTAGTTTTATATTATTTTCTAGGCTTCTTGATTCTCCAGAAAAGTTAAAAGCAGGGGTTAACATTTTTCATATTTAATTGGAATAAAATTAAATAGAAGGGAAAAGAGCATTACCTGCTATAGACCTTATCAACATTTCTTTCTCACAGATTAGATATGTTCAGAAAGATTTCTTGTTGAAAACAAACTTTGGAAAGTTTGGACAACTTTAGAAGGACATTTCAATGCTGAACCATGAATCAATGAAGAATGATATTTGAATTCTTACCTAAAGATCAGCAGTCCTAATATTTCTCTACTTGAAAGTGGTGCTAATTAGTCAGCTTTAAAGGAAGTTTTTAATGCATGTGTTTTTAATGTCTTCAATTTATTATTCAACTTGCTATTCTAATCAAATTTGATTAAGTATTTTTATCCATCAGTTCTGTTATGAGGCTTCCTAAAGCACAGTATGAAATTTTACATGTCAATATAGGCCATTGCAAGTACAAAAATTAATTATTCATCAGTTATTAGTTATTTTAAATACTTATCACAATAAATTAAAATATAACATTAAGGAGTTTTTGTGTACAGAGATAATTTTAGTATTTTTATGTGGTTTACAATAAAAAATTTAAAATACAAAGCACTGTTCAGAAATAAAAAAAAAAAAAAAATTAAAGAATATGAGCGGCCCTCACAATTTAACTGTGTTCATTTTAAAATCAAATATATATGCCCACAGCCTAGCAATGAGTTTGGTTTAGCTTTTTAATGATATGAAGGAACAAGTCAGAGGAAAAAATATTTTTTGCATGATGAATGAAGTCTCTATGCATGGCAGATCAAAGGTCCATGTGTAGCTAATAAAATCCTCAGTACAAAAATCATAATTAATCAGACAGTAATAAAGTGCCAGATACATAGAGGTTATTCTTCTGAGTATTCTTTGTTGTGCCCTGATATTATCAAACAAGTTGAGATTGACCTCCCCACTTCCAATGGCCTGTTGGAACTCCATTACTGAACAGGTGAGACAGTTTGGATATTTCATGTGTTTTAGCTAGTGAAAATATATAGTCCAGTGAAGAATAAAATATTTAGCTGTGACATGAGATCTATTTATATAAATTGAGATAAAAAGTGACAGAACTTTGGCTTGTTCACCTGTAGAGCTTCTCTGTCTTGGATTTAACATCAACATGGCAACTTAGGGAATAAAGCTAATTACCTAGGTAAATTATAAAATGGCTTTTGATACATTTATCCTGGGGGTCTTGGTAGATGACAAGTTGACTATGAACCAGCAGTGAACCCTTGTGTCCAGAAAGGCCAGTGGTATCCTGGGGTGCATCAGGAAGAGCACTGCAAGCAGGTTGAGGGAAGTGATCCTACTGCTCTACTCGTCCCTAGTGAGGCCTCATCTGGAGTACTGTGTTCAGTTCTGGTCTCCACAGTTCAGAAAAGAAAAGGAGCTACTGGACAGGGTCCAGCAGATGACCAAAAGGATGATTATGGGTCTAGAATATCTTATCAGGAAAGTCTGAGGGAGATGGTTCTGTTTAGTCTGGAGAAGAGAAGGCTGAGAGTGGATCTCATCAATACATGTAAATACCTCAAAGCAGACATCAAGAGGATGATGCCGCTCTTTTCAGTGGTGTCCAGTGACAGGACAAGGAATAATGCCCATAAACTAAAACACAAAAACTGCAAATGAGTGTTTCATATTTGGGAGACAACAAATTGTTTAGAATAGAAATTGACAAAATGAAATATTTCAACTTGATCCTGGAACTTTTGATCATAGTTTACTACAGCATTTGCTAATGACAGTGTTATAATACTTAGGTCTCATTGTTTATTTCAATGAGAAAATCCTATACATTTAGATTTTGTTACAGAATTTGGATGTATTCACTTGGAGCTTTAAGATGTCATTGCCTTCAATGGAATTAATCCTATAGTCTTTCCTAGCTCATAAAGTATCTGTTTCTGTGGTTAAAAAAAAAAAAAAGGCAAAAAAAAAAAGCTTGGTGAAGTTTATCTAGTTCCATGAAAGAAAAGGAATCCTCTCCATTCAAATCTGTGAAGACTTCTTAAGGAATATACCAATCCACTTAAACCAAAAGTTTCAGTAATGTTCTAACTGCTTCAGCATGTGATTTGAATGAGCCTTGCAATGCTGTATTTCTTTATGTGAGATTAGTCAAATGATGCAGTCTTGGAAATAGCTGACTTAAAACAGCAATTAAATTGTTCATTAAGTACTGAGCTATATAAGTTTGCCTCCCAGGTACAAGTTTCCTGTAAAAAGGAAAAGTGGGAACAGTATATGCTCAGCCTACTGTTACTTTATTCAGGGTTTTGCTTGTAATGACTGGCCAGCCATAATCTTTTCTACAGTCTTAACTCCTGCCAAATTATAAAGGACAGTTCTTTGTATCAGCAGAATTTTTTATTTATGAGAGGTTTATCTGTACTGTTGTTTTCTACAAGTCACAAAATTTCAAGAAGCTCTAAGACTGTGTAAGACTCCTATCTCCAGCTCTGGAATTGGTAAAAAACACCACAGTAGAAAAAAGCAGGGAAGAAAAAAAGCAAAGGCAAATTTTATAAAAGCTAGCTCTACTGTAATAAACAAACAAATGAAAGAAAGAAACTCATTCCTATTCCTTATAAATTGATAAGTACATAGTTGATTATTAGACGTTATAGAGAAGTAATACTTTCCTCTCCTCTAATTAGCTCTTTTTTAGCAAATTTAAAAAGACAAAAAAATTGTAAGCTTTTTTCTATCATTAGAATTAAAAAAAAGTAAATAAGCAATAACAAAGCATTTGAATTTTAATCTTATAACTTGTTATTCTATTAACAGTAGGAATAAAAATAAGCTTTGTACAAATTTCAGTTATATATCTCCTGCAGTATTCAGCAGCTAATTTGCTTTGTCTCAGCTTCTTGAGAGACCCTTGCCAACTTAGCAGAAATTGCACATGTACAGAATTTATTAATGTGAGGAGGAGGAGGTGGTGAGGTGTGGAAAACTAGCATGTAGTTACAAGCACCTAGGCTAAGTTGTAGCTCATTCCTAATTCTCATTTAATTGAATAAATAAGTGAAACCAAAAAAAATCAAACCAAAAATACCTGTCACAATCGATGAGTGCCATATCTCTGCTTCTTATCTTAGTACTTCATGTAAAGGTACTAAGCTATCCTGCTGCACATTGAGCAGGAACTATTTAAAAGAGGTGAAGTCAGCATGAAGAAGAAATAAATTATGATTTTTTTTTCCTAACCGAATTATTGATCCTTTACTTTTAATCCTACACATTTAATCTTTTCTGAGGTGAGAAAAAAATAGAAATCTGTCTCCTAATACACAGATGAAAGATGAAATATCTATGGTTTTGTGTTTTTGTACAGAAACATGTTTTGTATTAGGTACATGTCTTGAGTTCTTCTCCAACCTCAAGAGAGTTTGAATTAATTTACAAATGAAAAGTTGGCTGAGCCTACAGGTTGAGAGGATTAGCTGAGTGAACGGAGCTTCCACTCTTCATGCAGCAGTTAATAATGCAGTCTGTTAGAACTGATGAGAAACTTTTCAGTAAGCATCTATGTGATGAAATTTTCATAAAAATGTATTGATCACAGTAATCATGTCAGCTGAATTTTCTCAGATCTAAGGTGAAACAGCTCATGAAAAAGAAAGGTTACCACTGAATAATCAACTGTTAGAGTACTCACTAGACAGGGACTCCTCTGTTCAAGTCTCAGACAGATTTAGAAGTGAGTTTGAGCAAATATTTCCATCATAAACAATAGAGAAACTTGCAATTAGAAAAGTGATTTATGTTAATATGTAACAGATACCTAAAAACATTAGATTAACCATATTCTGGAAATATGTTTCTTTTTCAGAAAATTATTTTAGGAGTATGAATTTATGTTTCTAATAAATTCTTCACTGTTACCTACCTTCTTACTGGTCCTTTCCAAATGTATCTATATTGAAGCCTGTGTAACCCCTTAGTTGAACTACTAGATGTACTGGTTACCTGAAATGCTTTGTGTAAGCTCAGTTTTGAAGCAAAACCTGAGATTAAACCAGGCAATTTAAAATTCTACTGTTTAGAGAAGAGGTCCAGAGAAAACTGTATATTTATGTGGATCAATTTTTTTTTTCAATAACACTGTGATTTTTTGTTTGTTTTTGTAATGGTATTATTAAAGTTGTTTTAATTCTGTGCTTGGTTCATTCTACTTAAGGAATAATTTTATATGTGCTCAAGAAATCTGTGTATGTATTCTTAGCAATTCAAGGAAAAGTTCACATTGTAGCCATTGCTACAATTCACATTTCACAAAAATTCACACAGTTCACGATTCACACAAAGTGCTGTTGCTGCATTTCACATTGAAGCAGTAATTTCTGACCAGGGAATGATCTGGCATGATTGGCAAGAAGGCCCAACTACAGAAGATATATATGTCCATGTATATGCAAATATATATCTATATCTATTTACATGTGTATCTGTATATCTATATCTATGTCTATCTATCTCTATGTCTAAATCTATCTATACAGCTATGTATACGTCTATCTTCACTCCATATAAGAGACTGAAGTTTGCTGATGAGGTAAGAAATGGTTAAGTATTTCCTTGTGACAATCATAGAATAAAGTGCTCAGAGCCTTCTTCTAGTAAACAGAATTGGTGTTGGGGAATGAAATCCACCATAGCAAAGGTGCTTGATGCTGATGCCCACAGGGTCTGTCTTGGTGCAAGCATGGAATTGGCTCATGACACATTTTTGCGGACTCCTTGAAGAGCTAGTTATGGAGGTGGGACTCTGTCCAAAGCCTATATAAAATTCAACAAAGGCAGTGCAAGGTACTCCACCTGGGTCAGGAAAATCCCAAGCACAAACACGTGCTGGGAAGAGAAATAAGAGCAGTCTTGCCAAGAAGGACTTGAAGGTGTTGGTGGATAAGAAGCTCAACATGACCCAGAAATGTGTGCTTACAGCCCAGAAGGCCAGCCTGGGCTGCAGCAAAAGAAGTATGCTCAACTGATCGAGGGAGGTGACTTTCCCCCTCTACTCTGGTCTTTTGAGACCTCACATGGAATACTACATCCAGATCTGGAGCCCCTACCAAAAGAAAGACATGGGCATATTACCGCAGGACCAGAGAAGTGCCACAGAAATGGTCAGTGATGCAACACTTCTCCTATGAAGAAAAGCCAGAAGAGTTCATGTTGTTCAGCCTGGAGAAGAGAAGGTTCTGGGAAGACCTTGTTGTGTATCTCTGATATTTAAAGGGGCTTATAAGAAAGATGAGGGCAGACTTTTTAATAGTACCTGTTGCAATAGAAGAGGGGGTAATGGTTTTAAACTGGAAGGGGGTAGACTTAAATTGGATATAAGGAATAATTTTTTTACACTAAGGGTGGTGAAACACTCTAACACCACATGGCCCAGGAAAGTTGTGGATGCCCCATCACTGAAAGAGTTCAAGGCCAAGTTGGGCAGAGCACTAAGCAACCTGATCTAATGAAAAATGTCCATGGTAGAGGGTTTAGACTGCATGAGTATTGAAAGTCTTCCAATGCAAACCATTCTATAATTCTATGATTGCTCATTAAATCTCTTTATATTTGAACACAAATATGTGTTTAATTACCTCACAGGATAAAAATTTACCAACAGAATGCAATTAGTAACTGACATATTCTAAAATAGGATGTAATCAAAGTATTGCCCATTCTTTATTCAGCTAAGAGCTTCTTATACTGGAATTTTAGGTTCCATTTTTCAGGTTGTTACTCCTATATTCCATACTTCTCAACTCATATAGTGGTCAAGTGCTTATGTTCTAATGATGTAAAATATTTTTTTTCTGTAATTTTACTTTTTATCCTTCTAATTAAATCAAAATAAAGATAGAAATCAAATAGTAATCTTTCTCTGCAGTAATTGTATGGTGAGATGTGAAAGCAGAATTTTCATCAGAGGTGCTATGTGCTGGTACAAGGCAGAACATCTCAGAAATTATAGAAAGCAGAAATCAACATCTGATAATGCTTGCAAATATTTTAATTCCCCAGTCTTTCATTATAGGATATTTTTAATGCTTCTGTGCCATTAATACATAGGAAAACACAAGCCAGCATAAACTTTTGCTCTCTAGGCAGACTATAAGTAGTTGAAGACAATCTCCTTTTTAATTTCAACATACTTATTTTGAAATTTGGCCAGTATGTCATCTCCTGGAAGACTAACAACCATGGAAGATATTTCAATTCTTAGAAAAACACTCTTCTTAAAAAGAAAATATTCTTTACTATGTACATCTTTCAAAGGCATATTTCAAAGTCAATCAGGGTTAAAAGATACAAGGATATCTTGGTACCCTATATAAATATATGAGTTAAAACTGTAAAACCATCTCTAATTGTTTAATTTTCCTTGAACTAGTTAAAATTAGTATTTCTGAACTTAATTTTCATAGGTGCACTTTGTTCTTTCATCAACATATATAGCTTAAAGGTCAAAGGAAGTGGAATTCAGTTGACATTCTGTCACAGACTTAACTTTTCCATTAAATACAGTGAGCTTTGAATTTAGTCTGTTACAAGTAAGCTGGTTCATTGCCCAGCAAATTTAGAGACAAAATTGTTAAAATGAGATTTTCTTTTCAAAGTATGAGTTATTAAGAAGTACCCTCATAGAATGTGTTTGATTCAAAAGCAATGAAAGAATCCATAGAGGAGAAAAAGACTGTCTTTTAAGTTTAAAATTAATATTTGTTTAATGAAATTAGAACTTTACCTTTCTAATAATCTCTCTCCCTTCTAAAAATTACCTTAATGACTGGAATCAATATGACATTAGATTAAAAAAAATAATTTCAAGGAATAAATTCAGTCTTTTCAGTCTGATGGTTTTTATACACAAAAGCTTTGAAGAGAGATGTAATACTGTCAGGATTTGATCTTAAGAAATATAAGGTGATTCTATAGGTTATTTTTGTCTTTTACAGGGGTTTATAATCTGTTCTAACTTCTGTATAAGCAAAGGAAATGGAAAAGAATGGTTCTCCTATTCAAAGTAAAATGGCTTAAGTCTCAAATCAGGTCTGCTTGATGAATTTCTAGTATAAAAGATAAATTTACTTGATTACAAACAGCTGAAATGGCCATATGGTTGAACCATCAGCCAGGGAACAAAGCAATTTTCCCATGGATAACAATAATGTGAACACTCTTGAAATATTCAGCATAATTTCCAAGTCTGAGGTATTTTGTCATGTGGTAATTTCTCAGAGGATTTCCCCTGGCTTCTACCTTATTAGTGAACATCACTGTGTTATTCTTTTCTGTAAAGTTCCTTCTATCAGATGCATTCTAATTAAAAATCAAGGGTAGTACAAGAAAGCATTGTTCTAGCTTCATACAGATTATTACTTAGTGTTATTTTTAGTATATGTAGGCTTATTCTTATGTTTCTATGCTTTTAATTGTACTTTTTCTAGTATCTATTGTACTGAATTATAAAAGAGAATTTTCACATTCAGTATAAATAAATAATTACTTAGTATTTAGAAAAAGCAATGAAGTGTGAAGGAGAAAATTGCTCCTCATATTCTTTGGTTAAATAAGAAAGAATAGTCAACTTGAACACTCCTGTCAATGTAAGCAGCACAGGTATTTGCAGACTTCTATAACTTTTTCTTGTAAAAAAGAAAGAACTTCATCATTTGCTTGCTTGTCCGTTGCCATGTAGCTGTTTGTTTTCTACGGAGAAAAAATTGTTAAAAAGTATCTAAACATTTTCTTTATTTTATTTCCTCTGTCCTCAGGAAAAAGTATGGCTCTCCATAATCATAACAAATTTGCACTTGACATACTTAATATCTAGCTCTCAAATACAATTAAAGTAATATTTGATGGTAAAAAGTTCGTGAACTAAAAAAACCTTTGGGAGAGAAAAAAAAGCATATTGATAATTGTCAAAATGTCAAGCAGATAAGAAGTTACAAGGTCTTCAGAAGGTAAAACATGAAAACAGTCTAAATAGATTAAAACACAATTAAAATGATATATATGTATATAAATTTAAAAATGGGCTTCCATTTGGGAAAAAAAAAAGCACCAAGCAATACAAAACTTAGATATTAATTTGGAAGAATTAAAAATTTGCAGAAAACCTACAGTTCTGAAAGGTGTTGATGTAACAGTAGGTAGCAAAAGAAACACAAATTTAATAGGCAGCAGAAAAGAGACCTGTAGTTTTTGGAATACATATATAATTGTGTCAACAAAAGAAATGTCTAAAATATTTACATGGAAGTTCCTTATCAACCATTACAAATATTATTGTATCTGCTAGAAAAATAGAAAAATTATGAATAATTTGGAGAAAAATAAAAAAGACTGAACACTCATTAACATGATAAACTTAAGAGCCACTTTTAAGAGTACTAAAAGGAGTCTTATGAACATCTGAAGGTAGCCTAAAACAAATATTTGCTTGACATTTGGAGGGAAAAAAAATTCAGAGTAATTCTGTGGAGAAGTGGTTTTTTTTTTCAGTTTGCTTTTTATAGCAAAAGAAAAATTTATATATATAGTAGATTTCTATTTGGTTATCTAGTCAAAAAGACAAAGCAGCAAAACCATTTGTCTCCACCTTTATTTCCTATTAATGTCCATACCAGAGCCAGGAGGCACTCCAAATTCCAATACTAATACTCGCTTTAAAGTAGACTACCAAAGTAGACTCCATATATTTAACACATGACCTTTACCTTCTTGTTTAAGACTGCAGTGGATGTAGACTTAGCAGGACATTCTGAATAAAGGTTACAACAGACAATGTGAAGTTTGAAGACCATGTAAAACTAGAGATGCAAGCAGGCCCAAACAGCAATGTATTCATCCTCCACAGTCTTTACTTTCAGGATCTTCCTAGGTGCTTTCTTTTCTGACTTTGTATGAAAGCTTATTTGCTGCCATTTTACTCAGCCAGTGTGCGGTTATTAAAAGTTCCTCTCAGTTTGCAAGGCAGAGCACTGTGACCATAACCTCTCCTTTCAAGGAAGCCTTTTAATTCTCATTCAGTTCTCTTCTTTTAACTGAGGTTGGACCTGCATCAAGAAAGAATAATATTGTCATGCCCTTAAACATAACCTCTTCATTTTTCCCTACCGCCTGTAGCATTCTATCCATGTCCCAGGTGTACAACAAGGTCAAAATCATGGTCCCTCCTACACTGTTACAGATGGCCTCGATGTGGGAATCCTATGGCATTTCTGATCCAGATTAGACATTCTTTCAAGTTGTGTGACTGAACTACATATGAAATTTGCCATGAAAAGATGGTGTCAGGACTTCATGTCCCCTCTGAAAATCTCAGAAGCTTAATGTCTTTCCTTTGCTGTGAGTTGTCTGAAATTTCAAGCCATCTATTTTATGTCAATAAGATTTTGCCTTGGATTTATTCTGCCTTGGCAGTTTTTGTTTGTTTCCCATTCTCTGGAAAAGTTTGAATTTTAATTCAATAATAATTTAAATGAGAAAGGTTAAAACTAGACTTCATCTTGGGGTCTTTAAATCTAAATAAGAACGTCACTCTAGTTATATTATTATATTACTATGTTTTCATTCCCTGCATATTAATTAGTTATGTTGTAGATGACGAAAATACAAGTTTCTTCTGTTTTGAAGTACACTTCATAAATATCAAACAAGGAGACTAGTCTATAGTTAAACATGGTATATTAAGAATTCAGATGAGGAACTGACTAAATCGATTTGTTTTTAATTGAAGAAAACCAGATGACTCATCACAGAATAATTAATATGTGAAGGGACTGTGTGATCCTCAGTTATGCATCCAAAGTTCTGCGTTTTCAATGCACTCATTCATCTTTTTCCCTATTTGTTATAAACTATTTTTTGGTCAAAATAAAAACTTTGAAAATAACATAAAAATCTTACTGAATTACCCATACAGGGAAACATTTAACATTTTTGAGTGAAGTCACACTTCACTCAACTCTTCCCCTGCACTTCTTGACCCTAACAGAGAGCATGAGTCAATAGAAATAACTAAAAGCCATTAGATTTGGGCTGTTTCATACAAATATGTAGGAACATAATCAAATGATGAAGTGCTTCCAAAGTAGTCGCTGCTCTGATTTCTTTCTTCCGTTGAGAATTACACATACAAACTTATATTTATACATCTGTATCTGAATTTATGTTAAGAAGTGATGGTCCTAAAGAGTATATTTGTGTCACTTTAAAAGTTATGAAAAATATCTTCTGTAGTCTTCTATATGTGGTAATCCTGGGATAAGGTTTAGGGTTTAAAGAGATGATCAGGCTGTTTCCATTTGTAAACATTAAGTTTCAATGTCATCTCCATTCATTCTGGTTTGGATGAAGTATGCCACTTTAATCTTAAACTTTAAAAAAATTTGGGGGCTAGAAGGATCAGAAAAAAAACCCCTAAACAACTTACCAAATATTTCTTCCATTTTACATCATGCCAAGGAAAAAACTAGAACAATATTATTTATAACTTAAATATAAGAATACATTGAAAAGATTCTTTGATATTTTTCCTTGTCCTGAGATAATTATTTTAAAATAGTGAAATAATAAAATTTAAAATCTAATTAGTTCAAATAAAAGGGCTATGCTGTCCTCAAAGTTTATCATCTATAAGTCAGAAACACAGAAATGTTTACTTGAAGAAGATCCCAGAGATGTCTTGTTCATTTTCCTTCTCAAAACAGGATTATCATCAAGACCAAGTCAGATCAGCCAGATCTGAAGCAAGAAAAAAATCCACAGACATGTTTTTTAATGCATCCCCTCTGGACTACCTTTTACAGTGATGAACTTTCTGCCAAGTGAAAAGGTTTTTCCTGATGTCTAATCTCTCCCTCAAAACATCTCTGCTACCTCATTTGCCACTACTGGGAAGCATTTGATTCTGTTTTCTTTGAAACTGGTCTCCAAATTGTATAATGTCAGGTCATCAGCCTCCTCTTCACCAAACTAAACAAGCCCAGTTCCCTCAGTTTGACTTCCCTCATAGGTTGTACTTCAGTTCTCTGGCCATCTTGGTACTTGTCCATGAAACCCTGGTGAATTTCTCAACATTCTTTTTGAGGGATTTTTGTGATTGGGCCAGGCAGAATAAAACTGGACACACTATTTCAAATATAACCTCCCCAAGATAGTGATTAGATAATAATAGGATAACAATTTCCTTCATCTGGTTAGTTCTCCTCCCCCTAAAGTAGCCCACTATACACTTGACTGAATCTGCAATGAAAGTACACTTCAGGCTTATCATTAGCTTGGTGTCTGCAGTAACACTGAGGTCCTTTTCAGCAAAACTATTTTTCAGACATTTTGTTCTCATGCTGTCCTCAGGCAGATGATCATTCTCTTCAAGGTGCAGAACTCTGCATTTTTCTGTGTTGAACATGCAAGTTTCATTAATAATGTTGAAAATGTTGTCTGTGCATCCTTCTTCTGTAACAACACTGTGAAAATACTTCTTTGTATTGAATCTTCATCTACTGTGTGATTTAAGTGTTTGTACATAGTATATAGTTTCCTACATAGTATAAGCCTAGAACACAAAAAGCTGATGAAGTTTTATACAAACACTGAGAATCATAACTAGGTCTGTCTAGAAGCACTATTTACATGAGCAAAAGGTATGAACTAACATTAACTATTTCTGTGCCCAGAAGGTTACAGTCCCATGTTGTTTGGTACAGGAGACAGTGGTAAATTTTAGTCATTCTTCAACATAAATAAAAGATATTTTATTCTATATCCCATTGTACTGAATAAATACACCCCGCATTCATGGCAGTAGGGTTAGACTAATCATATCTGATACCAGTTTGGTGGAATTCATAGTTCCTCCAGTGCAAACTTCACCGTGTCTTCCTGTGTTCTTTTTGCTGGTCCTACTAGGCTGCACTTTCATCATCTCTTTTATTAATGAGTCTTAAAATGCCCTGCCCATACATTGCCTGCTTTCTGCCCTCCACCACACCTCTTTTTTCCTTAGTTCTCCACCTACAGTCAGTAGTAATGTGTCAGTACTATCTTCAGAGCTCTGGATTCCTCACTTCTACAGAACATATATAGCACTAAGGCATTACAAGTAACAGGACAGTAGTAGATTGTTAGAAAGCTTTAAGAGTAAAATATTTAATTCATAATTAATAAATTACATTGAAATGGATTTTTCTTATTTTTTAATATATAGATAAAGAGACTAATTGCATATGTTACAGTTATAAACAGATTCAAACTGCCAACATTTAGATGTAGCATCTATGATGGATGTGGAGAAATCCACTCTAACACTATGAAGGTAAAATATTAGCATATAATCAAATATATGTTTCTGGTGCAAGTTTTAACATTCTGAAAAAAAATCTTCAAATTAATTAGTTCTGGCAGTTTACTGTGGTTCACTGTAAAATTTTAACTGAATTCAAGAATATTTGTCAGTTGTTTGTCCTATGAACTTCTGAGATTATTTACTGTTTCCCTTTAGCAATACTAAATGGTTTTCTGTGCTATTGACCTTTAAGACAAACAAGTCTTTCTAAAGTACTAGAAAGAAAACTAAGATGACATATGGTATATGAACTTTGAAGGAACTAATACAAAAATATCTTATTGTGTGTGTGAAAACACATAGACTCTTTTTTCATCATTGTACGTTTAGCATTATTATGTGAAGGTAGACTAATGTAGTCCTCCTCAGCGTTGCAAGGCTTGAAGGAACTAGCAAGTAAGTTCTACCTTCAGAATGAACGTAACTCTTGGGGCTAGCAGGATTCCTCTTGCTTGACTCTAGACATTCAAATATTTGGTGTTAGGTTCATTTTTGGCCAAAATTGACCTAGTCTCACTTTACAGGCAAAAGATAGATTGGTAATATCCCAAGGAAATTAATATGATTTTAGTTCACGGTTTAAAATTCTCTCAATTGCCATATAAAGTCTTTATTTCTCCTCTTGACTCTAAGAGGAGTCTAGGATGACTAGCACAAACGTAGATCTCAGAACCTATTTCTGCTATCTGTACCTAATGTTTTTTTTCTGAATACTTTTGCCTTTCATCACAAACTGTTAATTGAACCTGTTTCTGAGAGTTAGAAACACTGCTGACAGAGTGCCAGATCTGAAGGTGACTTGCAAAGATATGTATTATTTTTATTTTTATAACACTATTCCATTTAAATTAATATAATTAAAGCCCACAGTGGAACAGCCAGGGCTAGCAAAATCAAACATCAGACACATCTATGCTATAAAACGTTGAGACATTACAGGATATTTGTTATATGACTGGTATTTCACTGGCATTTAGTAAATTGGAAAAGGAATTAGATGAAATTCAAAACTAGTAGTAAACTACAAACAATTCACTGTGTTCAGGATTATATTTCTTTATACCATGTCTGTACGTGGCTTAAATAATTTTATTCCTGTTTTATGGCAATTAACCACTGTTGAAAGTGTTCAAAATGCTTCACTTGATTTTTTTCTGGGTTTGGTTTATTTTTAATTCATTTGTCAAAGCTGTTGTCCCTTCAGAAACAATAAAATATATTTCATTAAATTGTTATGGCATCTCTTCTTAATGAGCTGTCAGGATACACAGCTTAGCAAAAGGCATAATTGTGTGTCTGTATTTGATAAATAAAAATATATTCTGTATCAGCCACCCAGTATGGCTGTAAGCATGAGCCTGTATAACACTTTGTTTTAGCATTAAAATCCTTTACTTCAGTCCTCATAGTTTCTAAGTACCCTGGGATATTTCCCAGCAGAATACATTAATGCATTAGGTTACTCACAGGACAATGGATTGCTTCTGACTTGGTTTTCATGTGTGAAGTGTTTTCTTGGATGGGAAAAAGATTGCTCATCATGAAGCATAACTAATTCAGCAAAACAAACATTTCATCTTCAGTATTTCTGTCTCCTTATACTTCAGTCTATTGATGCCTAGTTCTACATGTTCCTGTTTCCCACAACTTGTGTAAGAAACAGATATATAAAAAATGTTTATCATTAAGTTATTCTATTTTCTTTGATTTCACAAAAATTTTATCTAGTAATGTAATTAAAATGTTAGATTGTGTTCCCTTTTCAGCAGTGGTAGTCTTTAACATCTATCAATTTAATTAATTGAATTACTTCCATAATTGATCAACTTCTTACTCTAAAATCAAACTAATTTTCTTCCACTCCAGACTTAAACATTCAGTTCTCCAATTCAAAGTCAGTGTATGGCCAGGTCTTCCATAACATCTACAGTACAAAAGGGAGTTATTAACAATGCACTTGGATTTACTGCAAGTATATAACAGCAAGCTTGATGGTTTTCTTGATAAGAAATTTTACAGTAAATGGGAACACAGAAAAGTTTCTGACCTGGTTTTATTAATAATTTCTTATAGTAAAACATGGGCTATTGCATTAGCTGTTTGGGAAACAGTGAGAACCGGAATAAGAATTACATGATGCGAGTAGTTCATGAGATGGAGAGTATGGTTCAGATGCAGGTTATTAGAGGTATTCAAGCAAGATCAGCCCCAAGACTGATTCTGTTTAATAATTTATTTTTTTTTAATTTTATGAAAAAAGAGTGTGAAGGAAATTCATTTGTGACATAAACCTGAAGAAAATCTTTTGTATAAAGAGAATCAGATGATTGGTTAGAAAGTGCCAATTTACCTTGAAGAACAGACTAATAAGTGTGAAGTAAAAATCAATGCCACGAAATACGAGGAACAATATTTGGTTCTTAATAACAAAAATATCTGCTATAAAATGAGGTGTCTTTATTGGAAGTGACTGTTTGTACAAAAGCACTCAAAAGTACCATAGGCACATTCACATATTCCCATTTCAAGTCTGACAATACTGCATTTGAGGAAAAGAAGGCCACAATAAATTATAAGAAAATAAAATGTAAATGTGCATCAGGATTGTTTGGGGTTCCTGAACTCAGCAGCCCAATGGAGGAAAGGATGAGGTAGCTCCATTTGAAAAAGGGAATTTTTTTCCTAGAGTTTTTTTTCTTTTTTTTTTTTCCCCCCTCATACTTTGTTCAGACCAATTTTCTAAATATTTTATCTTAGCTGTAACTGTAGTACTGATCAATATTCCTTTTCAATTTGGGGGGTGGGGATAGAAGGTAACATTACTCTTCTAGTATCTCAAACTATAAACTAATTTTAAACATTCACTTGTTTTTGTTTTGTATGTTTTTTTTAATTGTTCTGGTAATGCAAGTTTCTTCTCATTTTGTGTTGTGCTTTATATTTAATCAAATTTTGAATCCCAGATGCTTTTATACAATTTTAGGACTTAAAAAGAAACCCCATACTTCATTATATTTCATCTGAATGAGCATTAGTTTACCCATCTTCATAAATAAAGTACTTTGTATTGCCCATAAACCAGTATTTCCACATGAAATATAGTTTCATTCATTGTACTGTTTGTACTTTTCCCTGAAGAATAAGAAGTAAGATTCCTACGGTTCTTTTTTCTTCTTTTTCATTCTTGCCTGTGTTTACTTCAATCATTTAGAAGCTAAGAAACTCAAGATTAATTCCCTCGGAAACTGAGATTAAATTACTAACAAAGCATGCAGAAAAGTACCAAATAAATTGCATTCAAGTGAATAGACTAGAATGGTTGCCTGCAGATTGTTTCTTAATGCAATTTCAGCATGGTCAATAAGCAAGATCACACGTAAACAATTACTCTAAGCAGTTGTGGGACTGGATCTCAGCAAGATGGCTTCAAATAGATGTTAAATTTTGTTCATACTTCATGAAAAAATGTAGCCAAAATGTATGAAAGGTTAATGGACATGTCTAAACTTGGTTACATAGGTTTCAACCCACATCCATTCAAACACATATTCTCCGTTTAAGAGAGTATAGTTTGAACACAGGCTCACCCTGCAAGTGTACAAGCATAGGTGCATTTATATACAAGGATCCACTAAAACAAAAAGGCAAAACTAACTATTGCACAAAGAAGTGATGACAACACAAAGCACAGTGTGCACAAATTATCATACTTCAATTTACGTATACTGAAATTAACTTTTCTCCCCCAAAACCTAATTTGGTCCTTTTTTGAAATGGGAATGTTTTAAAAGATAATACTGTGTACAGTAGAGAAGTATAACAGTTTGTTCAGGCAATGTGCTGCTGATTTTCACACAAGATTTAATGGTGCATATATATCACACAAAAGAAGGTTAAAAAAAAAAGTTAGTGGTGTTTTTTATTTGTATTTAAGAAGATCTTTGTAGCTTTTTGCATGAGAGATCAGTTTTGATAATAATAAACTTTCATAAATTGCTCTTCATAGAAGAGTTGAAAGACTTGATTTCTAATGTTCAGTTCAGGTAGTGTGCCTCTGTCTGTTCTGGAATACTCATTTATTTTGATAACATGGATCATGATATGTTATGACATAGCTTTATATTTCCTAATGATAAGGCTCTACTCTGCAACTATTACTATTGTTAAAATCAAACAATGAAAGGATAAATTTTTTAAGGACTCTGTCTTGCTTTAAGCTTTTAGTAGAGAAGTTCACTTCTATAGGGGCTTGTAAGGGATATTTTATACCAGCTCCTTCAGAATAAGGAAGTGCAACATACAAAAATAAGTTATCATGCATATAATTGTAAAAGGTATATGAAACTTAAGCCAGGGAGTGACCTTGGTTATAGAAAGAAAACACTGGGGCTGCAGGAATGTCAATGGACATATTCACAGGCTAACATGTATTTTTATAATGGGAAAATAAAGTAGAAAATTAAATTCCGAAGTGCAGTTCATCCAGGGAAAATTGCATTAATTTTGCATAATTTTTTTTTATTTATTTTAAATAAAGAGTAAACCATTCTTTCCGGGAAGAACATGAATACTGACACATCTATTTATTTTCACTACAATGTCATAAAACTGATTTACTCAATAGGAGAGCAATTCTGGGTTTGGAATTTGCTGAGTTTGATGCAAAGGACTAAAGAATCTTCTGAATTCTTCTTGGGTTTTTTTATTGATTTGTCCATTTTCCTTTGCAATCCATATGATTTATTTTTATTATTTTAATTTTTCTGTGTAAACTAGTAATGTTGATTTTAATGAATACTGAAATTTTCACCCATGATCAAGCATTAATTGTTGATGTTATATAGTGATATATGGTCATATAGTAATGACAAGATTATGTAGAAAAGTAATACAAATGCGCAAATATGTTTTAAAAGAAATGTGTTCAATAGACAACAGCTACTATTTAATTTTAATTTTCATAAAATTTTGATGTCAGTAGTAAGAGACTAGTACTAAAGCTGTTCACTTTACTATTCAGGAAAAACAAAGCAAGAGTTGAGCTTAACTACTAATCATACCAATGCCTTATTCAAATTAACTTGTTTATCCTAGGGAAAGGAGCTGAAACCAAGCTCACAGTTTACCATCTAAACTGATTTGAAGGAGGAGTGGAAAATTGCTTTAATTTTGTTTAGATTGTGAATGTTTCTCCTGTACAGTCATTTCCTTGCCTTATTCTGCTGTTATTAAATGTCTGCATCTTACAGACAAGATCAGAGTCATATGACTGGAGAGGAAACGGAAGGTGCTTATCTGTGACCAGGAATGTTTGTGAGAGTATGCCACCTGTAGTGACTGGTGCTACTGGAGGAGGAATAATTATGTCAGTCTTGGTTCTTACAAATGCTGGCAAGAGCTGGTCAAGAATTAGTAAACCCATGTTAAGGAATGCTGGCAAACACAGACTAAATAGATAGCATGAGTCTTCAGGATTGCTTTGAAAGGAACAAACACTTCCAGGTGGAA
This sequence comes from Sclerurus mexicanus, assembly GCA_013396755.1. NCBI lineage: Eukaryota > Metazoa > Chordata > Aves > Passeriformes > Furnariidae > Sclerurus > Sclerurus mexicanus. Next base: position 353,409 of record VWZF01006436.1, on the reverse strand, counting down.
ATCTGCTTACAGAAGATGCTGGGTTCCTGCTGGCACTATAGTCCTCATTGAGATGGCCCATAAAACCACATCTTTGCCTGTCAGCCTGTTCTAGTCCACATGGCCCTGCTGGCCATGGCAGGGCTATGTGCATGGGGATCTGCCAGCCTGTGCTGCAACTGACACAAGCCTAACTTTCTAAGTTGAACCAAAAGTTTGTAACTTTTCCTTTCCTCCCATCTATCTGAATTCATCTGTTTTCAACTTTCAGACACTGTGCAACTAAAACACTAACATGCATGGCATATATGATGAGTTTAAAGTAAGTTACCGTGTAATATTTTTTACTGCATTTTAAGAATACAGTTGTGAAATGACCTCAGCCTTCCACTTTGTTCATACTTTATTATATAAAGAGCACCTTATTGTATAAGAAAATAGCAAACTTTCATAATTCCCTTCTTTGTGTGTATGCCTGTTTACCTGTACCTATATCTAGTTTCTTGACACACTACTCATACATCTATGGAAAGAGCAAAGAAGTTTCATACAGCTTGAATTCTTGTCAAATGTGAATTCTTGTCAGATAGGTAACAGATGAAATCAAAACATAGATTCATCAAACTGTACTCTCAGTGTCAACATCTGAATACACAGAATATATGTATGAACTATTGAAGAATAGCATCCATGCTGTAAATACAATACAAAAATATTTTTATTTCTTGTATTTTTTTACAAAACTTGGAGAGTCTGAATAACTTACCATGAATTCAATCCTGAAATCATTCTAAAAAGCAAGTATTCTTTATTTTTATTTTTTTTCACATCTACAATCACTCACTGTTCTTTTATAGAGATAGGAATGAAAAAAGGCCTCTATATGCACAGTATAATAAAAAGCATGCTGCTCTGTTAACCACTGGAATGGAATAATACTACGGAATGATAATGAAGATAGCTGTTAAATCATTAATATGACAAAAGCAGAGAAAAAGACAATACTTGTATAATCCAATTTCAAGAGCAGCATGTTTTCTTAGATACTATTGATGTGACAAATTATTCTCTGTACGTAAATGTCAGAAAGGAAAAGGAAGCAAGTGTGGAATGGAAGTGTTAAAGAAGATAAAAGAAAGTTTACATTCAAAATGTGTGTTTAACCTGAAGTGCCAGTAAAGCTCACATTACTGATTAAATTAAAATCAGTACATCTCTCTCAATAACCAATCAGTAATCACTGTAATATCACTCAAACACTAATAATTTGACATAATTTCTTCAATGGTTAACTATAGTTAATTTTTGAGCTGTTAAAAAAGTATTAAAATTTCATATTTTAAAGAGAGAAGAATGAGTGTTTAAGAGAAAAATACTATTTATTCCATTCCTCCAGCGTGTGTCCTAAGTACTTCAGCCTTAATATGTTACCTGCTAGGATCAATGTAAAGACCTCAGTTCTGTCATTCTTTCTGTGACTTGGTTTATTCATCACAGTATGGCAGTCTAATTTCAGAATTGATAGCTATAATTCCTGTTTAAAAAAAAAATAAAAATTCATGATTACAGTCTAATCACCACATTATCTGATCGAATAAGAAATCAGCTCCAGATTAAAACTTCTAAATGAAGGTGTACTACTGTGAAAGAGGCATTTATGCATCTATTACACTCAGTGGAAAATTATGCAACATTTTCAAGGAAGCCTAGGGGCACCTGTAAACATATTACCCCAATGCCTTCTCAGTTGCCAAAATGTACACACCTGAAGTTATTTTTTACTGCATGCTCTGGGTTCCAGAAACTGGGCCAAAACAGTGTAGGTCTCCATTGAGTAGTATCCTCAATAACCTAGGGAAGACACAAAAATCAGTGCCCACCTCTGGTTAAGTGGAAGCCCCTTTTGATTTGAGTAACTCTTTTGACAACACTGAACATATTGAACCGGAGTGAAATTTTAGGTAATTATATAATTGTGTTGTACTGAAATGGCAGAGATCTACATGAGGCTCTCGGGCAGTACATGGGACATAAGGGCTCTTCCAAAGTGACAACTGGAGAAGACAGTTCTGGACAACCCTAAAGATTTCTTCAGTTTGCTATACAGAGGTATCTAGTTTTACTTAAGAAGACTTAAAGATAGCTGCTGGAAGCTATTACAAAGGACTGATGGAGGACCTGTGCCGTCCTGGAGCTGCAGCTGGAAGCCAGGCAGGTTATCATAAGCCTTAATACCTGTAAGATTTGGTGCTAATGTTTTGATAACTCAATTTGGCCCTTACCTCACACACTGACATTAAAATTTATATATCCTAAAGTTCAAAATATTTACAATCGTCTGAGACATTCTTAGATATTGTAAGACATAAGGAACATCCTCAGAGAACTAACAGACACTACAGAGGACCTATAGAGACCCATACTTTACAAGAAGGATGAGTTATGTCCATGCAGGCCAGTCCAGGACATCTCAAAAACACTAGCTGTCTAAGTGCAGGCAAAGGAATCAAGTAATAGATGTTTATATCTGAATTATTATTATACACTTGTTCAAAGCGCGTGTGGCTATATAAAGAAATTTTAAAATAAATTTGTTGAATTATGCCTTTGTGAACCTCATTCTCTCTTTTCATTTAAAGAAAGCCAAACTTCATATGTACATGTAAAAATGGAGAGATTGATCTTGTTTTCAGTGTGACTGAGACATCATTTGCAGAAATGATTCTGGGTTACAGATAATGATTTGTTTCCTCTCCTGTGGTTATTAGTTGCACTAGCAACTCTGTGTAAGTAAATGCTACTGAGACAAATTACCTGTAAATAAAACATTTGCATTAACGAATAAGGTTAGCTAGTTGTTAGACATGCTCTTGCCATGTTCTTGCAAGAAATGTGAATTATTTTTAATCTGAGTGGTACTAAGACAATGTAAGATACTAGTGAGAAAACAGGCCTTGAAGAGTTTATGGAAAGTATGAAACATATACTCTTCTCAAAACAGAAACAGGAACAGAAATATTTTTGAGAAAAAAAAGAGCAGTAATCACAGGAAAGAAATCATGCTGACTGTAATTTTGCAAGTGGAGGGGGCAGCTATAAAATAATAAATGCATAGAAACACAGAGGAACACTGTACTGAATGGTAAGGAGCAAGGACTGGATACTGACATGTCTGAGTCAAAATTTGTAGAGCTGTATTTGAGGAGAGCAACTCAGTAGGTAAATCCACATAAGAGGAGGCATTGAAGACTTAGTAGCAGGAACAAGTGGTACTGTACTGTATGAATGGCTTTAAATTTTCTTCAAGTTTTCCCTTGTTATAAGGTCTTCATGCAAATTATTTGTAAAATAAACTTTTCAGTCTTGAATTATATGCTGCATCAATATACAACTTCATTTCTCATTTTACCTTGCTTTTTATAAATTCATTTCTGCTGGTGAATTTGCCTAGGCTTATCAAATATAAGTTTTCATTTAAGCAGATTACTTTTTTTTTTTTTTCCGAAATTCTGTTGAAATAATCTCTTGATCTTTTCCTTTGAAATTCATTATGATGTATGGTAAATTTGGATAAAAAATTTTTAGATGTCTTAAAGAATATTATGATGCAGAAATATGTTTTAAGTAGCAGAGATCAAAAGAAGTGGAAGCTTTACTGTTTCTTCAAGAATTGATTAAAGAGGGAAAATAATTGGGAATGGATAGAAAATATGTATGGTTTGAAACCACTAAGGATCCAGGACTGAGGGGAAAAAAGCTTAATGTTTTTCAGAATTGCTGGTCCTTTTTTTTTGTTTTGTTTTACTCTTCTGTGGAATTCACACAGAAAAAGAAGCAACTGATGCATGAATGGATATATTTTCTTTATATGAATTAATCTACTTAGAAAACTAAACATTGTATGAGAATACAATGATAGTCCAAAAACATTGGGTATATTATTCAGTCGTCTTTCCTTCACCTTTCCATTCTAAACTTGTGCATGTTTACCAAAGTCATTCTACAGGAATTTTATACAACATCTCATGGATGTTATTTTTAAGCTTTCAACTTCAGTTTCCGTCCAAGCAAGTCAAGCCAATGCATGAATGAAGCACTGAGCCTCAGGTGGTGCATGGTGGGCATAATACTACTGCAATACCAGGTTATGGTGCACAAGAGCTTGGAAAATCTTGAAGCACCATTCTATTAGCTTGGACACAGCATCAGATTTGTATAATCCCTTGACTTCCACCCTGGAGACAATTTGGTAAGTAAAGGTGAAGACCGCATCTGTCTGTGTGAAGACACATCCTAACATGCAGCTTAGTAATACTGCCCAAGCATCAGTCAAAACCTATTTCTATCTAAGCAGGCATGTCTAAAACAGAAATTTCTTCTTCAGGTATGATGACTTCAAATCTCATACCAGAAGCAAAATACAATGTAAATCTCTTCACTGTATTAGTGTCAGAGTTCTTAGAAATCCTCACTATAACTACTGGAGGTTATAAAAATGTACATGCTTGTGACGTCCTTGCATACATCTCTTCATCCAGACCATGGAATAGGGACTGGGAACTCTCCACATTTTCCTCAGAAACAGCTTGGACACATTTCTATATCAGTAGAGGCTACAGCAGAATCAGCCTAAAAGTATCAAACTTATTTATAGCCTGTTATTTTCTTCTTCTTGGAATTGTTGTCTTATGTTTCAGGATATTCACTGAACAGCCCATGAGGGATTAGGAAATGGGCACTAGGTATATGATCGTGTTTTCCTATGTTTCCAGTGACTGAAGAGGTCTATCTCTTTGACAGCACAGTGAATTACATAAAGATATTTTAATACTAGGAGTCTGAAATGTACAATATAGAGATAAAAGAAAATAGACAAACTTCTTCCATTCATTCTCAATAAATATATATTCAGAAAAAAAACCAAAAACAACCAAACAAAAAAGACCAAACTGGCACATGCTTGTAATATGTTTCCTTTACATTTCATTATATCAGATTATCTGCAAAAAGAAATAGCTTAATAAATAACTGTTCTGTTACACTGTCACTCACAGTAAGTAACTGACTAAATCCCCTTAGGGATCAACAACATTGTAGTGATTGTCTAGTTTCAGTCATTTGGTGAGAGGGAAGAAAAAGGCTCTCAAAAAGACTGTTTTCAAGGATTTGCTTTCTTCTATCGATTGTGAGAAGGCATTCTTGTTCAACATGTCAGTTTGTTCTTTTAGTAGGGTTTCAGGAATTAATTGCCTAGAAGACTTTTCAATTTATTTTATACTACCATTATCTGGTGTGAATAAAGATCTATCTATGTTTGTTGCAGTACAAGAGCAATGAAAGCTCTATTAGCCATTTTGAGTTTGTTTTCAAGCCATATAGTAACAGGACATTTTGCAGTCTACTGGGAGACAAAAAAATCTGCTCACATTTCCAATAAATGAATAGTGTGATCTTTAGGAACTCCTGGGTTACCATGGATACCAACATGTATTCTATATAAGTCACAAGGCATACTTACATTGTTTCTGAATTAAAAATCAGTTTTCAGAATTGTTAAATACAATAGAAGCATAGGGTTTAACTTTTATTTTGCTATTTTTTTCCCCATAAAAGGCATAGTAATACTAAGGGTAGGAAAAAAATTGCTACTCACCAGTAGTCATTTACAACTTGGCATCTTCATCAGCTGAGCTGTCTTCCTTAGTTGCTGAGTGATAATGATTTCCTTTCATGGAATTTTACTTTGGACTACTAAAGGTTACTATGGAAACCTTGACTCTTTTTCCCTCTTCACATTCTTTGAACAGGTAGTAAGTCTCACTGTGTGTGGGAATTGAATTGGCATATCCGCTGAAACATTACTTGAAAATCGGCTCCAGATTGCTTTTACCATTCATGAGTCAACGTTCAACTAAGATTTGTCAGATAGTCTGGGAGAATAAAATATTTTAAAAAATAAATAAAAAAAAAATAATTGAAAAAAATTCCCTGAATCTTTTAGAATCTGCCAAACTCCTATTTTTTCATTTACTAAGATTTCATCCTTACTTGATTATAATGGTGAATATAAATGATTCCAGCATTAATCAACACAATAAAATGATGCAATACTTATTCTCACATAGTTGCTCTTATTTTCAGCTTTTTTAGCTAGTCATAGTGGGTTTTTTTAAGTTTTTCAACCCTGTACCTGATGCACCTTGAAACTGAAATAGCCTTTTGTTTTTCTTTTGGTTCCCCTGTCTGAATCATGCTTGTCAAACTACAAGCCATGAATAGTGTTAGAAAATGTCATCACCTCCAATTTACTTCTAACACTGTCATTAATTTGTAGTTCAGAATTCATTATGTCTAATCAGCACCTGTAAGTGGGTTTCTAATTTTTATTAATCTAAAATTCATTTCTTGGTTTAGAATCTTGAAACTTACTTACAAGCCAGTTTTTACCTTCAGACATCAAATAATTTACTTCTTCATATACTACAAAACAATTCTGTGCCTCATCTCTAAGAAAGCAAGCCAATTACCTGGGACTAGTATTTGTTTGCATTTCTTTTTAGTAATGTAGCAAAAAAAACCCCAAACCAAACCAAAAACCAAAAAACCCTCTAGTTTTGTTTCTTGTCTTGACTCTTCTGGGTTTTACCCATTATTTGGGCTTATCTGCTTTAATTGGAAAAATTACAATAGCAAAATTAAACAGCACTCAGAAATAAAGTCAGTAAGAAATCTTTGACAATCATTTGTATAAGACTTTCAACTGCAAGAATTTAATTTAGTATTTTTGAAAGAAACATTAGTAAAAACTTCATTTTTTAATTTGCATTCATAGTGGACTTGAAGAGCAGAGAGCAGATGTCACATTATTCCTCTCCCAAAGTTGCACAAGCAATATCCAACTGTAAATAATTTTATTCTGCTTCGTCAAAGACTTCTTATTCACCACCATCAGCCAGAACCACATCCAAGTGTATGTATCTTACCTTTTCTGGTCATTCTGCCTAGTGAGGACAAATGTATGATTTTTGTTAACACTTGAATGATAGAGTTTTGCATGGAATTTTAGATTCAGATAAGCTTTTGTGAGACATGAAAATTCCAGACACATTTAGCTCCACTTTTTGTCTCAATTTTATTGAAATTACAGTTATAAAATGTTATATTCCAAATTTAAATGAAGGTTTCTATTTTTCCTTTTTCAGCTGCCAGAAAATTCTATCCTGATATGTATGCATGCAAAAATGTCCTTTCTCTAACCTTCATTCAATTTACTTTAATCATTAGCACTTTTTTTGATGATTTGCATTTTCAAAGATATCTAAATATCATAATATACAACTTTATAATAATCAAGGGGAATGCTCTTTTTTTTTTTTAATATATATATATATCTCCCCAAAATCATCAATTCTGCTATGACATCTACTTTCAGAACTGCAAAAAAGTAAGTACATGGTAGTTCAGGTTCTCCAAAATGATTGATGTTTTGATAACCACACCACTTTAATAAAATTCACATCGCACTTAAATAAACAGCCTTTGTGAGCTCTCTGTTACATCAAGTTTCATGACCTTTGATAATTTGTTTATGATGCAGTTGTTGTCTACATTTTCTGTATCAGTTTTCTAGTTAAGTCACTCATCTGTGCTGGCCCATGTTAAGTAGGAGAACTCTATTACCAACAAGTATTGGGAAGTGGTGAGAGAAGTTTCAAAGCTCCTTCTGCTATTTTCATAGGAAAAAGGAAGGCTTAGACAAAGTTATTAAAAAGTCTTGCCGTTGAATCATGAGGTGCAGAAAGGACTCCCTTGCTTCCTAAATTCCTTTTCAGAGAAGGGTTTAGGTGTGGCTGAATCCAATCTTAGAATTGGACTCTGTCAATGTTTTGACAGATAATTCTCCTCATAATTTAAAGAATTATAGAGATATGATTAAATCACATTGTCCTGCAGGTTTTAATGATAGCAAAATGGATACATTTATATAAAATGAATTATTTATTATGGCAAATTGAAAGTGGGTGAACAGATGAAAGATCTCCAGGATTACAGTGTAAAAGCTAAAGTATAAGTTGATATACTTTATATATAAAAAGTAGATATAGGATATTATATAACAGTAATAGAGTGCACTGTAATGAAGCAATTATATTAAAGCAATTGTATCGAAGCTAGCAAAAGAAACAATCATTAAGTAGAGATTGATATAACTCACCATACGAGATAGCGGGGAGGATCTATCTCTTTCTCTCAACCCCTGTGGAGTAACCCTAAAGAGATGTCCCTGCTTCACAGGAGAAGCTCCGTATTTCAAGGAAGTATGTGGAAGGATCTGCAGTGTGGAAGTTGGACTGGGCTTTTATAGCTATAAAGTGATGAACTGGTAGTCACAGATTTAGAAGCCTGCAGACTAACTTATCTGTCAAATGTCAATAAAATAGCAAGACTCTGGTGAACCAGGGTGGTTTTAGCATAATTTAACACCAAGACAGTATCCTGGTACCAGCAGTTGAACTTGCATAATTGTTTTCATGATGACTTGCATAGTATGCTTACCAAGGTAGGACTGTCCTGAACCAGCTATTTGCACAAAGAAAAAGGAGTTATAGAGGAGGGAAAAAAAGGGAAAAAATTAATGCTATGGATTTAGCATATTGTTTAGCATTCAATATAGTACCTCATAATTGGGAGTGGCAGACCTGGAAGTCTTAACATGTCTTTGTATTTTAAATTAGAATGAAATTACAAGTAGTAAGGGTACAGGATCAAGATCATATCTATTACTGCCTAAGTTTGGATCAGCACCCAACGAAGAAGTGTGCTTTTTTTCCTAGTCACACTAGTAATGAATGACGGTTTTTTCACTCATACTTAATTTAAAGTAGCTCTGGTGAACATGTGAAGATTCCAAAAAGATTCTCCTTTTATTCCTAGGAAAAAACCAAAACAAACAAACAAACCCAAACCCAATACCAATACTAATAAAAATAGTAATAATGGAATAGAGATTTAGGAGTTCCACTACATGAAGCACTGAAACTAAGGTAGGGTTTTGCCCCCATATTACATTTCTGCATTTGTATTTAACTCTCCTGTTGTCTGATTCCTGATAATTATGGAAGGAAAAGTCTAGATCTAACTGAAAAAAAAAAAATGTGATCTTCAGTTACCTTTTTTTGTGTTGTTTTTTTTTTTTTTTTTTTAAAAGCATCCCATTATGCAGGTCAAATACAGTTATTTATATTATTTTTTATAAGTCTTTCATTTTTCCTCACTAGTACACCTTTTGCTATAAGGATATTGATATTGAAAAACCATTTCCAGGCTCCCTTCACTTGTTATTTTACCACACATTGTGTCTGAGGTCACCAGTTCCAACATTAGATAAAACAATGACTGTGCTAACTCACTGACACTATCATAAAAAAATTTACTTTTGAAGCAATTTCTTTTCCCAGTTAGTTAATCCTTAGTTGGGTGAAAAGACTGTCATTGTGAATGTAAATTCTTAATGTCTATCTTAAACGGTCTGTAAGAGACTTTACATCTGTCATTACAGTGATGTCCAAGATAGAAATTTATGGGATAGATGACAATACGGATGGCAACTTGCAGAGTATATTGGTCTTTAATGAAAATTTCATTAAGGGGCACACTGAACTGGTGGTACAAGTTCTTTCTGAACTGTTTACCTCCAGTGGTAATGTTTCAGTAAAGAGGGCAAGCTGATAGGTCTGCAGTTCAGTGGTAATCTATACAGGAAGAAAGCAACTCGAGTTTGAAAGCACTGAACAGAGTGTTGAAGGAATCAGATGGTCTGAAATCATAGAAACAGATTGAAGAGGGTGAAAACAAAACAGAATGAAAAGCCTTCAAATTCGAATTACAAAGAAATGAAAGATCAGTATGGTTATAGGCAATTTTTAGTCAGCTACTTTTGTTCAGTCTGACTTGACACATTATGAATGACATTTATTCAACCGTCTGCTGTCTTTTCAACCACATAATTCTGGTACCATTATTGATATTCTTTCTGTTTCAATATTGCAGTTACAGTCATTAACTTACTCCTGGGAAATGGTGAAATGCTGTTCCATAAATATGTGCAAATGGAGGTTTTATTACGAGCTGGAATACAAACTACCCAGGATGCATGGGTACTTGTTTTGCTTGTCACACATGTGGATCTTTCTCTTAAGAACTTTACACGAATCCATGCTAAAATCTCACCTTCCTATTACGTAAAGTTAACCTTAGAAACAGTGTTGTAGGTATATCAAGAGGGCTTTCAACTTTTCACATTCTTCCTAGCTAAAATTTTGATAAAAGGTAACTGAGCCCTCAGTGACCTTTTTTTTTTTGAAGTCAAGTAGATTATATGACATTCAGCAACAGAAATCAGCATACACAGTTGAGCAGTTACATTATACATAATTTCTCTGTAACATTTGTAGTGCAAACACAGACTCCCAAACTATTTCAGACTGATAAACTGATAAAATTACAGAATTTACCATACCTTTGATAAGCAGTTCTTTTGTAATCTTAAAATATTAATTCAGCTAAGCCATTTTACATAAACTAGATAAGAAAATAAAAATAATACTGCCACTGTGAAGAATAGTTTTATGCACACACCCAAACTTTATCACAATCCTTTTCTAATAGTTTTGAACAAAAATTACCAACACTAGTCTTCCCAGGCAAGGAATAATATAATTTTAAAAAATGCACAAATTATTCTGACTATGGCTTTCTGACATAAACATTTCTTTCTTTTCTTCTTCTATCTTTTCCTTGAATATTTTCCTTTTTTTCCTTTCCCTTCCTCCTTTTTTTGACTTAAGTCATGTTCAGCTTTTCAGGATTACTTTTGTAAATTATTCAGAGAAAAGTTCTAAATGTTTTGGGTATTTCAGATGGTTTGTCTTGTGAGAGTTTGGGTCACCTTCCTTGTTCAATGCTACGTTACGTATGTACCACTTATTGTCCATAACCTCCGCTACAACTTTTTTTCGCCCTTAGAAATTTGGCTATTTCTGTTGCAAGGATCTAAAATCTTGCACTGATATGGTACAGCTGTGTAATCTTGGCTCAGACCTCCAATAAAATTGCTAAGGTGTGACAACAAGCTGTAAAAATGTCTGTACAGGCAAAAGAAACATAAAAGTTCAGATGAATGTACAACTTAGAAGGAAATGCATATCAAACACAGCATCACCAGCCCATCAAAAGAGGTGAATATTCTGCTGTACTCAGCATTGGTGTAGCCTCATGTCGCATACTGTGTACAGTTCTGGGCCTCAGAATTTGAAAAGGATGTGAAGGTCCTTTTATGCATCCAGAGGGAGGCAACAAAGCTAGTGAAAGACCTGGAAGGCATGTTCTTTGAGGAGTGGCTGAGGACTCTGGGTTTGTCTGGAGAAATGAAGGTTGAAGGGTGACCTCATCGCCCTCTGGACCTTCCATTAGGGGAGAGGAAGTGGAGAGGGAGGTGCAAATCTTTCCTCTCTGAGATCCAGTGAGAGTATGCACAGGGATGGTACAAAGCATTTCCAGGGAAGGCTCAGACTGGACGTTAGGGAACCTTACTGAAAAGGTGATCAAACACTGGAACAGGCTTCCTAGTCAATGCCCCAATCCAGTATTTTAGAGGAATTTGGATAATGTCCTTTACAACATACTCTATCTTTTGGTCAGCCCTGAATAGATCAGGTAGTTGGACTAGATGGTAATTGTAGGTCTCTTACAATTAAAATAGTCTTTTCTGTTTAATTGGTTTCTAAGCGGAAGCTTAAGGATTCAAGAGGAAAAATATTGGTTTGAAAAGGTATGAAATCCAGAAAGGAAAAACACAGAGTTATCATTCCATTGTTAATAAATTCAGAGGTTGGTCAGTCATCAGTTATTATTTCTGGTGTCACAAATGCCACCATATTTGGTTGGTAATGGTGATTTAGCAACAAGGCTGTTTCCGGGGAGAAGCAGATGCTGACACTTCTTTCCTGAATGGTATCTACCTTGCCAGCAATAATCTTCTCAGTAATGCCTTCTAGGTGCTCAGAGCATGAATGTTTATCCTAGCATCTCACAAAATTCTAGTTATTTTTCATGTGTGTTGGAAAATATTTTTTTTTTTTATGTCAAAGATACTTGAACAAAGTAAATCAAACAGGGTTCATGTACAACATCATTAAAAGACATGGTCATGACTTAAAAACATGCAGGTTCCAAGAGTATCCAAGGTGGATGATGGTTGTGGTTCTGTTTAGTTTTGTTTTGTTTTGTTTCCTGGGGGAGCAAGGGATCAGTATTAGTCAAAAGAGTGATCATAAAATGTCAGTGACCAATGTCCTAATTTCATAAATTTTAATGATTTTCAGCATTGCAAAGAGGTTCCCGACCCTCTTCATTCATTTTATTGCTACCACTGCTGCTTGTTTCTGTCCTCAGGCTTTGCCTACCATTATCTCAGTATAACTTTTTGCAGGATTTGATTTCTGAAGGGCCAGACTAAAAATAACCTTGTGTTTAAAGAGTTAGCTTCAGCTCATCTCATTTTGAGATGCACTTATACATTACGACTAGACTGATGTAATAGATGCTACAAGAATGTGTGCATAAGGTTTACTCTATCTGCTGGTAGCCATCTGAACTAGTGACCTAGTGACTTGGAATGATCTTTACTCAGATGGTGTCAAAGTGTTAGGACTGGCAGGGATAGGATGGAGGGGTCAAGCAAGGTGGAAAGGGAAGACACCACTAGACACTGAATAACCATAGTATCCAAGAGAGACTTTCAGGATCAGAATTCATAGCATTGTTTCGCAAGCACTTAACTGAGATTCTAGGGAACAAGGACACAAAAGGAGAACAACAGAACCAAACTGTAGGCAGAGGAAGAATCTTAAGTCCAAATCAAACCAACATCACACAAACCTATGCCCACAGGAAATGGACCTCAAAGCTTAAAGGATAGCATTCTTTTAGGATTCCTATTGGTTTCAGCTAGACTACATAGATATCTCTGTATTTGATGTATATAAATATACTAATATACAAATCCACTGTATATAAAGCCATTTGAGATTAAACCTGGTCGAAAGTCTCCTAACTATAGATTTACTATGCAATTTTTCATGTTTTCAATCTATAATTAAGATTCTTGAATGGAAAAAAAATGCACATAATAATGAAGTGTTTTTAAAGCAGACAAATTGAATTGGCATTATGCCAAACTAGCACTTCATTACATTATGCTTTTGAGTTCTATTTACTGTACTTTAAGTAAGATTAGCTTGCTGGTGGTATGATAGATACTGCACATAAAAATCATTTGTGGGAGGATAAGTAACAAGCACTACTTTTTGATGCATAAAGTAGGGCAATTTATAAGACCTAAAGTCAGATAAAAACATTTGCAAAACTACAATGATTTAAGCCTGGTTTTCTAGGCTTAGTCTGACTGTGCCATTTTAATTTCTTCCTTCTATCCCATATTTTGAATTCCAGTTTCAAAGATACCTAACAGTGGATGTGAGATCACAAAGATAAATAAGTTTGTATATGTTTTGTATAATATTGGTGACAACGTAGGCAAGATTGGTATATGTGTAACTATAGTTGGAGGTAGAAGCTTATAAAGTTCAGATTTTATTAATTCTGAGTTTTCATTTATACATTAACAATATATATATATATGAAATTCAGCACGGACAGTTTCTAGAGGTCAGAGAGAGTATTACAGAAATTGTAGAACTGCAAAAACAAACAAAAAAATAAAAATCTATTGTGAAAAAGCTTTCCTTTCCTAATTTACTTAAAATTTTGTGAGCTTCCATATGCTACCAAATTTTCTTTCTATTACTTTATTTTTAAAAGGTTTGTTTGGATTTTTTTGGTGTTCTAACCTTTAAGGGGTTTTAAACCCTTTACAGAGCTCCACACAGGAATTTGCAAAGGAAGTTATAGATGACTTTTTTTCTGTGTTGTGGCTCAGATGAGTCTTTATCAACCAAAAGTTTTTCTCAGAAAGTGAAAGTTATATTTCTTATAGAAATGTTCCTGTAACAAAACATAGTGTGTGTGTCACAGAAGAGTTCTCAGGTACTTGTCAAAGTTGCAAAGATGCATCTCTGTAGACAAAGGAAGTCTAAATGCCTTCTATTGCACTTGTAGTCTAGTTTTGCAGATAATCTTTGTTTCAAAAGTAAAATGAATCAAACAATGTTTTAGAGATTCATCATCCTTTGGCCACTTACTCAGATAATATGATATCAAACAAGTTTTTCTGAATTTTCAATTTCACTTTTGTGACTTCTTCTTTTGAAGTATTGGTAGGTTTTTTCCATAACATGAAAAAGAATAGGTCTAAAGTCTGTCTTCAGTTTCCAGAAGGCAATTTAGCAAACAATTTTTATCTTTTTGAACAAACAGTGAGAACTATCAAAAGCTTTTGTTCCTGGGAACAAAAATTACCCAAGTGAGAGACTGTCAGATATTTTTGGAGAGTTTTCAACTTTTACTTTAAATGCTTTAGCATAAATGACTGAGCCAGTGAGCCTCTATATCTTTTCTTTATAAAGTTATTGACCTTAATAGACTCAATCTAGACTCACGCTTCTGTAATCATATAAAGCAGATAATTAAGAAAAAGGGAAATGTCTGTATCAGTTGGATATGTGCAGAAATTCTTAGAAGATAATTATTTACAAGGCATTAATATGCGAAACTACTCCGATTAATCTAAACAGATACAAATAAAGATGGTGAAATCATTACAAAGACAGCTCTTGAATCTAAGCATCTGCTTTTAAGAAGCTTCAGTTAAAAATATGGAAACAACTAATGAAAAAATAGTAGTAAATAAAAATAAAGGTTATCCTCACCCTCTGAAGAATACTTCACTCAGTATTCTTGCTTGTGGTACTCTAGCTTGCAAAAATACATATTCCCATTTCTTCTTAACATTCTTGCCTGAAGTACATAGTGGTAGAGAGGAAATAAGTATCAGAGAAAAATAGTTATGAAATAACTCCAGAATAGTTCTACAGTAATATACCGTCACTTCTGTATGCACTTTATTAACCTTGCTGTAATGTTTCTTGTGTACAACTGCATAAAGTCTAGACAATGTTCTTGATATAATCTATTATACAGCAAGAGATCTTTCACCTTTCCCAAAGACATTCAGAGCATGGTTTAATATTTCAGATCCCTAAAATATCCAGAACATCTGCAAAGGAAAGCAATTGAAAATAAAAAAAAATAATTATTCTGATTGTTTCTGGAATGTAGTAAATGTTGCCTGTTTTTTTTGCACATGGTTCCATGAAAGTGAATCCAAACCACTATCACACTGTTATATCCTATTTCTAGCTTCCTCACATCTCCTATTCTTCCAATAACTGAATTTTGCTTAGTGGGAGCTTTTATAAAAATTGTTCTATTCAAGATCACACCCATTTCCCCAGAGAAAATGAAAAAAAGTCTTTTTTAAAAGTGAGATTTAGAGTACAGAAATTGAACCTTCCTTCTCCTTAACCTCTCTCTGTCAGTCCTGCAATGATCCCTTAGGAGTTTTTAAGTTTTGTTATGGTAATGAATGGAGTTATAAAAAAAGAATAAATCAAATGTAAGTTTTTGTCTGTATTCTGCTATAACCTTACAAGTATAATGCAGGAGATCCCTTTTCTGTCCTTTGAAAATGAGCCCCAAAGGCAACATGCTGGATCTATTCCTCACCCTCTGAATAGTTGCATGCATAGTTTTTCAAGTCATTCTAAACCTTGCCTTTAAACCACTCTGCTCTTCAAGGTATTTTTGCTTCATATGGGTGAAATAGGACATGACATAAATAAACATTTTATGTTGCTCCATTTCTTGCCATTAAGGTGTCACATCAATAAAAAAGAATCCTCATGAGGAACTCATTTTTTCTTCTGGAAAGAACTGTTGCATGCCATCTTCCTCTGTTGTATGTAACCCTAGCACATAAAGTTTTCAAAGCATAAGAAATCTAGTCCCTTGACAACCTTATCCTTAAGAAGTTAAGACAAAACTGAACTTGCAATATTTTTTCCTGAATTCAGAAGGAAGCTGGAGCAGAGTACAATCAGCTATTTAGCTTATAAAATAACTGTCTTTTTAAAATAAAATAAATATCCTGCTTTAGGAAGGACTTGTTTCTGTGATCCCACTCATTTATGAGACTCCATTCTTTATTTGTACTGATTATGTGAACACCTTCTGTTAGTATTTTAGGCTTTATTCCACCACACTAGCCAAACTAGTGAAATATGAGGGCACATTTTCAGTCTGGAAGTGTCTCAAAACAAAATTATCTGTCTAAGCCCTCTATGATTTATGGATATTGAATCTCACAAAAAGTTTTTATTTATCTGCACAGAACATCCTACTCCAAAAGCTGAATACATTAACTATTGCATATTTCTCAGTGGTTATATCCATACAGCCAGCTGGCTTTTACCACTAGACAAACAGAAGAAAAGCTTCTTCATTTTGCTTTCATCACTGTAGGATCATATCCCAGACTTCTTAGTTAGTCTTTTGGCCTTTAGTAATCTTGAGAATGTAACAGAATACCAGCTGGAAATGGGACCTAGGATTAAACCTTCAGAAACTCCTACCTGGCACGACTTTCAAGCCGTTATAGCAGCAAATAACAGTGCTCCCTGGTAGGATGCTGTTGTTGTGAATCAGCAGCAGCTTGTATTCAGCAGCTTGCTGCCAGTCAGTTCCAGTTGGCTGGATAGCTTGTGCAGCTGTTTTCGCAACAGCATCAGCAGTTATCCCACCCCAGCTGCACACAGGAGGAAATGACAGCAACTTAAATCAGCTGCTGCTGAATGGTCTTGGATGTGGTATCATGCAACTCTTTAATAATAGTACCCATTAACTTGATTTTCACCCATGCCAGTTAATTCAGAGATGAAACCTCAGTGCTGTCCAGAAAACAACATGGCCTGGAGATTTTCCCAATAAGAAGAAAGTCAGCCTGATCTTCAGGAGAACTTCTATGTACTATAGGATGTCAGCTCTGTCATGAATTTTTCCCTCATGTCTGAAGGACACTTATTGCTCATATCTATATAGTACAGCAGAAGTAAGTTCTACTCTTAGATAATGCATAGCCCAACACAGAGGTTTTTCTTTTCCTGAATGAGTGCTCTACCACTAAATGCCTGTGCCATATAATCTTCTGCTTCATAAGATTTCAAATTCAGAAAGAATGTTTGGTAATGAGAATTCAAAACAAATGGAAGTATTTAGTTTTTCCTATACCTTCAATGTACTAAAGAAATAATTCTAAAATCAAATGCTTTCTCTTCCAGTGTATCCTTGAAATAGTGAGACTATGGTTTGTGAGTTGTTATTTTATGCAGCAGGTAATATTATTTGGAATACCCTATTTCCTCAGGAGTATGAGGATACAGAATGTTTTTGTGTGCAAACTTAATGTAGTCCTCAATAAAAACAAGAATTTTTATCACACTAAATACTGAATCTCATGTATTTCTACTTATTTTGCCCTACACATCTGCTTAGCAATAATCCATGACGAGCAAACCTGAGACTTTGATAACCTGTTTAAATATGATAGAAAAGTTTTACTGACACAGATTTGATGTTAATAATATGTTGTTGAGGGAATTCCTTAGCATTGAAATCTGGGTTGTTTAATTATGTAAGATTAAAGACATTCGTCTGTATGTACTGAGTGTTAAAAGAAACAATGCTGACTAGTTATTATTGTTAGCCATCTGTTCTTAGTGAGAAACTCTTCATATAGTGTGCAAAAATATTTGTGTAAGGTATTTTGATAAAGGTCTTAGAGATGTCATATGAGACATAGTATTGATAGTGAGACGTTCACAAAAATTATATTTATGTTCAAAGCCACTGCAGCAGCCCTTATCAGAGATAGTTCGTTGATATAAATAAGAGCAACCAGAGTTGACTTTAGAAAAGACAAGTAAAAGTCTTATATATATATATATATATATATATATATACATACCAGGGACTTTAAAAAAAACCCAAAACCTAAAACAAACACCTCCCCCCAAAACAAGCAAGCAAACAAAAACCACCACCAAGAACAAACAAAAACAAACAAAAAACCCAAATACCTCCCTCCAAAAAAAACCCAAAAAACACTAAATATATTGGTGATCATATAGCTTTGATTTTTTTTTTTTTACTAACTTTTCTTTACAGTCAGTTGTCACCCATTCACAGATGTTACAGTATGAGGAAAAGCTTTGACAGAACTTTGAAAGTGAAAGACACTGTGAAACAGTATTAGAAGAAATATGTTAGGAACCATTAAGACATATCCTTTTCCCACTTCTCTTCTTCTGACTTCATATCAAAACTTGGAATCTGAATAGAGAGAAGCTTTTGTGGCAAAAGAGGGCATGACAGGGAATCGTGTGGTAAAGTGCTGAGACACAACAAAAGACTGTCTTTTTGATGGCTAAACACAGAGTCATATTGCTTCTGGTGCACTTTGTAGTACTAAAAAGAAATCAGCATTAATTATTATTTTAAGTTACAGAATGCTGAAAGTCAAGATTTTATGTAGAACTTTCCATACATGCTGTAACTTTCATTTTATTTTCTTGCTTTGTATTGCATGTTTAAATTTTCCTTTATAAATCATGTAGTGACACTTAAGACACGGTGTCATGTAAGAAACCATATGGTTCTATACCACTTTTAGTCACACATTTTAAAAACATGAGATCTTGCCTCTCAATTGGTATAAATCATTCTAGCTCTACTAGCTGCAAAGCTGACTCAGGGTGTGAATATTTAAATTTTTAATGTTGGAAGTGGTGTCTTGTCAAGCAAATACAAAGAAGTTAGATAAGATTTGTAACATTGTAAATAAAAGCAATATCTTATTTGAAAAACATTTTTCTAAAATCCTTTGGAGAACTGGAAGATGTCATCTACTTTCTAGCACTGACTTTTTGGAAATTACATATTTGGTCTTTACAGTAACATTTTACAAGATACCTATCATTTAGGCACAAATTAGGTGGCCAGAACCTCCCTATATAGAATAAAATTTCTGAGCTGAAAGAATTGGAAGAATATCAACCTGGAGTTTCTAGAAAAAATTATTTTATGTATATTATGTATTATGTATAATAATATACATGTAATATAAAAATGTATATATTGCATGCATATTATTATGTACATAGAATATATACTTTACATTTCCTTTAATAAAAAAAATGAGAAAATATTACAACAACCCATTATGACATATATATATATTCCTTTGGTGATAGGTTAAGAAAGGAATTTTTAGTTTTGCTTTTGTTTCTCACTATCCAAAAATATTTAAACGGTGGGGGAGGGGAATTAATTTTCTGTGATTTGACTATGCTTTTGTCATGGTGACAACTGAAAAGATATCTCCCTGTCCTTATCTTGACCACCCATGAGCTTTTCATCTAATTTTCTTCTCCTGTCATGTTGGGAAGGGAGAGTGAGGGTGACTGGGTGGGTATCTGACATTCCGACACTACACCTTAGTAAGAAATAGCTATGCAGAGTAAACTATATTGTATATAAAAGTACATTATATAAAAAGTAATTTATGCTCTATGATGTACAAAATTATTTGCAATAAATATTTGAATTACAGGAAAATGTTAATAGATTTTCTGAGACGAATAATACATATATTAAAATAAACTTGATTATAATAATCAAATAGAAAAATAGAAAATAGAAAATAACATAGAAATTTCTGATTAATAGGAGAAAAATAGATGTAACATTTTAGAGGTATTAAAGTACTTTACAATAAACTTTGAATAAAACTTTATTTTAAATGCAAACTTTTCTTTTTCCTTTCTCCCTTCTCTTTCCCTCCCCTTCAATACATTATTGATACTTTCATGGCAGCCATTCAGGAGACAGAATTAATGCAATTTTAATGCATTTCTACTTCAGCACTGCTTTCCTTTAAATAGTAATTTAGATTTAAGTGATCCTTTGAAAAATAAATTAAAACTTTTAAAGATCTATTTCTCTTCAATATATTTCAACAGTTCTCATTAGTGTTGACAGTGGGAGTAACAATGAAATGTGCTAGACTTAAATATCCAAGAGCTAACATCTTCAAGTTTTTATATATGAAACTGTTGAGTGAGTTGTCCAAGGATTGCTCTTGTATGTCTGTTTTGCTTAGTTATTTTAATTGCTGCAGTTCATCTCTATCATCATATTTTAAAACCACTATGACCAGAGATCACTTTAGATTTTCCCATTTCATATGTGCTATGTATTTTGGCTCAAACTTCACTATGTCCCTGTACAAATTCATTAATTCCACCAGGATGTATAGAAATGGAATTTACTATCAGTTGTGATAAATCCTACACAGGCGTTGGAGCAATCCCTAATATCAGTACAGACAGGAGATGAATGGATTTGAGAGCAGCCCTAGAAAGAATGAAGTGGGGATACTGGTTGATGAAAAAAATGGACATGAGCTAGCAATGTGTGCTTGCAGCCCAAAATGTCAATTGCAACCCTAGTTGCATAACAAAGCAGCATGGACAACAAGTCTAGGAAGGTGATTCTGCCCCATGTTAGAGCAGGTCCAGAGGGGAGAAAAATCACAGAATTAGATGTCAATAAAGATTGAACTGTGTAAGCTGATACTGTGTGCTTAACAAGCATTTCCAAGCAGGGTTAGTGTTTAAAAGTATATTCTTGGGCTAATTCTCAGACAAGTTAAGATATCTGTACCCATTGAAGAAATCTATTAGCTTCAACAAATTTTGAATTATGTCCAGTTTTCTAGGCTTGCTTTAAATTATAGAATCATATAATGGTTTGGGTTTGAACAGACAATAAAGATCATCCAATTCCCCTGCCATGGGGAGGGACACCTTCCACTAGACCAAGTTGCTCAAAGCCCCTTCCAACCTGGCCTTGAAAACTCACAGCAATGGAGTGTTGGGAAAGACTTCTGCCACCGCACATGCAAAACAGAGACGGAGGATCATCCAGGCTACATAACGTGGAAAGGGAAACTTCTGGAGACCACCACTGTGACAACTTCCAAGGGACCAGAGACTTTATAATTCAACTTTATCTGCGTCTTTTATGGACAGGTTTTCACCTGTTTAGATTGTAACCCTTAGAAACCCCACACATGGGAGCATAGACTGTTCTTTCTTCCCGGGTATCCAGCCCCACTCTCCCTCCTGACCTTATTGGATGTATCACCTGTCACTCCCCATTCCTGGGCTTCCACTGGGTTTGGTCCTCCTGCTCCCTTATTGGCCCCTGTGTCCCCCAAACCACACCACTCCCCCTGAACCCTTACCCAATCACATCCTACCTCTCAAACCCCACCCAAAGAGTTTAAATGTACTTTAGTCACGTAATTAAAGACTTTTTTCTACGACCTCACTAGCTTGGAGTGGTGCCTTTCTTCACTCCTGACCGCATGGGGATTTCGCAATCCCCTCCATGCTCCGGGAAGCTTGAGGAACTAGATGGAGCATCCACAACTTCTTTGGGCAACCTGTACCAGTGCCTCACCACCCTCACAGGAAATAATTCCTTCCTAATAGCTAATCTAAACTTACTCTCAGTTTGAAGCCATTCCTCCTTGTTACATCACTACATGTCCTTGTAAAAAGGCATCCTCCATCTTTCTTCTAGGCTCCCTTCAGGTACTGGAAGGCTGCAATTAGCTTACCACAAACCATAGGTGAAACAATTACTTTGGGCTTTTGGCATCTGTAGATGGATAAGCTACATAGCTAATTCATATAAACATACTGCAAGGCATATTTTTTATATGAATGATGTTGAATAGGGTCTGATAATTGAATGAAAGGTCTTTGATCAAAATACCCTTCATGCATACTGTAATTTTCTAAAATGAGCTTGAAATGTTTTCCTGGATAAGAACTTATTAAAAAAAACAAAACACCATCTTGCCATTTTTAATGAACCTTAACTCTTCTCTTTTTTTTTTTTTTTAATTGTTTGTTTGTTTTTCATTCGGACTGCAAAGTAAAAAAACAGGCAAAGATGCTTGTCATTTGTTTATATCATCAGCCATAACATTAAACTGAAAGAAAGTAGAGTGCTTGCTGGGAAGGAAGAGCTGTGGACTTTTACAGTGAATAACCAAAACCCTTTCTTTGTCAAATCAGACATGTCCAATGAGGATATTCCTGTGCCCTCTGGTCAGAGCTTGTAGTATCTAATGTCTCTAATTATGGCCATTTGAGAAAAGTTAAAACAAGGTTTTTATGTATTGTGTATAAAGACATTGCACTTTATCCTTATGTTTTATCATTTTACTGGATTAAGAGGAGACGTTTGTTTGGTATAAAGGAGTTATGGATCTCAGGCTGACACAACACTGCAGTTTTATTGCTTTAAAAGAAAAAAATCTTTTTAGTGGAATTATTTAAATGCTGGCACAATACTATGCAAACAGCATATGCACTGAAGCAATACCATAATCAGTAGTGTTTCTTTACTCCTGAAGCTGAGTGCTCTGTTCAGTTGTTCAAGTTGTGGCTATATTTGATCTTTATATTAATGCACAAAATGTCAGTAGAATCTAGGGTTTGGCCTGCACTAAAGACCAGATTTCTTCTCATCAGTTTTATCAGGATATAAAGTATCTCCAAAGAATATTTTAAGTTCAAGTTTGGATTGGATTCTGGAGGTACTCACATTCACCTGCAGCAGCAGCACATCTTATAGTGACAAGAAGAAAAGACAATTTAATTTTCATAATCTTGGAAAAAATGTGTTTAAACAGGTGTTTAGACTCCCTCAATAACCAAAAGGAAAAAAAAAAAGAAAAAGACATTATTTTTCAGAGACTGATTCCTCTCCAAATTCATTCTGTGATATGACTGAGTTATGAGATAATAGGTAAGTAAAAATCTATATATGTGTATGAATATATACATAGTTTGATAGTTTGGCAAAGAGTACAGTAATGAAACTGCATTTGAATTCTCTAAACATATACTACCCTATGTTAGTTAAAACTGCAGTGTCTTCACTGTAAAGCTGTGCTTTGATATAATAATTATTTTTTTTTATCCATGTTAATAATTTTTAAGAATTGACTAGGAGACGTTACTGAAGTCTACTGTATTGAAAAAATATAAAGCGATTATGATGACTATTTACATTTTACTTCTACTTGTCATTTGCATATAGTAGAAAGAAAAGTATATTCAAAGAACTTTTGAATTCTGTGTGCCATTGACTTATGTCTAAGGCTGTAATACTACCTCTTCCTGCAGTCAAAAATGATGCCTTTATGCAAAGTACAAAATCAGTGCCATGAGCTAGCTTATAGTCAATATTTAGGACTGACGGTTTGTTACTTGTATATATGGGATGCTCTGTGCTCAGTCATATTGTGTAATTATACCACTCCAATAATTATACTCAGCCTAATATAGCTTTGAAATTATAATACTTCTTGGTACAAAGCTAAACATTCAATGTTTTGAATTATCCAATACTACCAAATTTATCCAATACCACCAAATTTATCCAATACCTACCAAAATGTGGGAGGGTTTGCCACTATAAAAAGTCTGTATGATTTGTAGTGGTGTATCATGCTATAATCTGAATGGCAAAAAAAGCATTTGGATTTGACAGAATGTGCCATTTGAACAATCCACCAGAACATCTGTGTAATTTCTTTTGGGCAAAAGTTATGCTTCTGGATGAGGAATTGATTAATAGAAACAAAATAATTTAATGACAAGTATAATATTATGCAACTAGAGCATAACAACAAGAAAATCCTCTGTGATCTAAAATCTCACTCATCAGAAGTAATAGAGGAAGAGAAAGCTTCATGTATATCTAATCAGTTACAGGAAGGATATAAAGAAAAGCAAAGGATGATCCTAGGATGTGTTGCTAAAAGCATCTATAGTGAAAGTATAAAATTCACTCTGTGAAGCTCTGATAGAAACATATATGTGCTCTGGTTTAATTACTTATGTTTAACTATTAACATTTGTTGAGCAAATGTAAAGGGCAGCTGCAGATATAAATAAACATAGTTTAATATAAACACTTATAAAACAAAGAGGCAATTAACAATTAAGCTTAAGGTTAATGTCAGAAAACAAACAAACAAACAAAAAAGGAGATATAAAACATCTGTAAATAGATATAGGCTTAAAATTTAGAAAGGATTTTCATCAATAGTAAAATGAGAACCTTAAAAAAATTTCCTGCTAGATTAAAACAGATGAAAAGGATTAAAACTAAAGACCTGCAGTACTGCACACAGTACTCTGGGCGAGGCTACCCCAATTCTTAATACAGTGAGATAATCATCTCTTTTTACCAGCTAGTGATGCTGTGTTTGATGCACCCCAGGATGGAGCTTGCCCTTCTGGCTGCAAGGGAACACTGCTGGCTCCCATTGAGCTGCTGTTAACCTTCTATGGGGCTGCTCTCCAGTCACTCCTCTCCCAATGTATACTTGTGCCGGACACTCTGTCACAAGTGCAGCATTCAGTGCTTGGACTTGTTAAATTTAGTCCCATTCATAATTGCTCAATGGCCTACTCTCTTCAGATCCCTTGACTAGGCCTCTCATCCCTCAAGTGAGTCCACAGCACCTCCCAGTTTGTATCATCAGAAAACTTTCTCATGGTGCATTCAACTCCTGTATCCATGTTACTGATAAATTTATTGAGCAGAACTGACCCTAGGACTGAGCTCTGAGGAAGACCTTTCGTGACTGGTTGGTCATTCCCCTCGAGAAGCCCAATCTGGAATTCACCAGTGATAATCAAAACCCATAGAAACATGACAAAAGTATTAACATATTATTTTCAAAATATAAATAATTTCTTAAGATCTGTTAGAAGAGAGTTTTTTGTCCTATTAACCTTTTAGTTGAGGACTTTATTAAGTTAGTGCCTGTAGATTTCTTGGTCAATTACTTACCATTTCATTTTTCCCTTCAGAGGTAGTGAAGTTTTAATTTTTTATTTTTTTTTAAACATGATGAAATGTATTTGAAGGAGTTGAACCCCTTCTGTCTAGGTTACACATTATACATTATATATGTCTGTGAGCTCATAGCGCCTCTCTCCTATTCATGTTTATAGTAACACTTACTTTCTGCAGTGAGTCTGCTTTAAAGTCAGCCTTTCCTTTTATCTTTTCTAAGCTTGAAGTAGTTAGTATCTTCAAGGACCTTATCTTCATTCCCTCTGCTCTTACTGTCTCCTGTTCAGGTCCATTATTTTTTTCTTGCTTTCTTTTTCTTTCTCTAGTGTTTTTTTTTTTGGTTTTTTTTTTTTAAGCCTCTGTCCCCTAGAGAGCAGAAGAGCTGCTCACACTGAATTTTTGAACTTTGCTTCTTCAAAATTGAGAGAATTTTATCTGTAAGCTTCAAAGGTTTCTTTCTGTTTGAAACAGATTGTATAGATATAAGTTTCACCAGAGGTCCATTCCATGTAGCTTGTGTCTGTCTAAGAGGCATGGGGAGATGAAGGCAGCAATAACCACCTTTTTACTCTACCCATCAATCAGCAGGAGAGCAGTATCAGCCAGCAGTGAATAAGTCAGCAATGATTCTTGCCTATTTCTCTCACCCTCATCCATTAGTGTTTAATTTTTTTTTTCCTTAATACACATTATGTTATTATCCCTTTACAGCCAGTGTGAAACATCAGTGTAAGAAGTCTTACTCAAGTGACTTTTCAGAGCAATCACAGACTATATACAGGACCAGGTGTTCCAGCACCAGAAATTCTGCCCAATCAGGCTATGTTATACCTTGGGGTAAGAAAGAGGAAGCCAGTGACCAGGACAGGGGAGTACTGAGGTGAGGTCAGCAATTACATACGAGTTACACTGTCTTTATGTGCCTTATACAGGCTTGTAACTGCAGCCTTAGGTGGATCTATAGAAAGACTTTTAGGAATCCATTCCCTACAATTCTTGTGGTAGAAATGTCTAGAGACTAGGAAGTCATAGGAAAATTACTTTTTTGTAACCGAAGTACAGAAATAGCAGGACTGAAGCAGCTGAAAATGAAAATTTTGGATATGAAGTCACAGTATAACATGGTGTTGTTTCTTACTGCCTAGAGGTTGTCAGCAGATGTGCTGCTCTGTGGAGCTTTCTCAGATCTGTGTGAGATACATGTTCCTCAGGGTTCACTGTTTCTGTGCTGCAATCAGTGCTTGAAAGCATGTTTGAATTACCGGAGCTGCTGCTGAAGGTGCCATAGCGATAGTCCTTTAGTGGAAAATTTTTAAGCCTTGAATCTTTATTGTGGCAATTAGTTTTTCAGTACTGAAACTCTTTTTCCCTTTTCCAGTCTCCCTTCCAGCTTCATTCAGATTCCTGGGATAGTACAAAATCCCATTCAATTTTTAGAAATTAACAAATCTGTGTTTTACAGTTCCAGGAATATAGGTTAGCAAAGCAGTAAGAAGCTAAGTATTCTACTTAGCCCTTTGATTTGTTTTCAGTCAAAAATAGTACATAACATAAAACAAGTTGATGTGTGTATTTCCCTGACAACTGTTTCTGGGGCTCCTTTAGAGTTAATATCCCCTGAGATCTACCCAGTGCCCTGCAGGTCTTAGCTAGAGATAGTATGAGTAGACTTGAACAAGCACATGAACAAAATGAAGCACCAAAAATATTGTAATCTAGGATCCGGGGGTTATAAACTAGGACATGGAACCATAGAATCCTATCTCTAAGCAGGAAAAATCATTTCAGGTACAACAGTATACTGAGGATTTGTCTAAATTGGAGTAACTGGAAGAATTTAATATATATAGGTCCATAACCACGATAAATATATTTTTAAGTCTTTGGTGTAAGAGTCACCATGAACTTTAACTCCTATTAAATATACAAAAAAAATGTTGGCAGAGATATGGTCTATAATGGGTCAGATGAAGTGGGCCAGAAAGTGCTGTTTCTATTAATTAATAAGATCCAGGCTGACTATCTTAAACATAGCTACCAAGATGATCAAGATATCAAACAAGCAAAGTGAAAATCATCTACAGAGTGGAAAAAGAAAAAAAAGTACATATGTACATTCCATCCATGTTATATATGTGTGTGCTTATAGTTTTTAGGTCATTAAAGAGAAATGGGGGAGTTGATTTTTAGCTCTTGTATTTTTGGTGATAAAACTAAATAAAAATGTTGCTTGGGGAAAGCTGTTCTGCATTGGGTTAGCCTGTAATGTAAGACTTTTATAAGATGCAATATAATTTATTTATATTTTATTAATTCCCAGATTGCAATTAAAAATTATATCTCTGCTCACAATGAACTCCTAAAATAATGATCTAAACTATGTCTCCTCTCAAAAAACAAGAACCCACTTTGTAGTTGTAATAGTAAGTTAAATATGGCTGTGGTGCAGCTTTGATAGTAGTCTTCAGTAATTTCCTGATATGATTTAGGTCACCTTTCCAGGTGAGGTGGGTTTTTTTTTGTGGTGTTGTTTTTTGGTTTTTTTTTTTTTTAGTTTATTTACACAGGTAATTAGAAATGTGCAATAAAGGGAACCAAAACCTTATCCGTAAAATTATTTCTATTCTGATATATCACGCAGGTATCTGGTAAGGGTTGGTCTAACCTTTACATTAAAATGATCACTGTATGTGTAACTACATTCAGCTTGGGTCCAGAATCTGCTTTATAGGCTACAAGTATTGATAAATACATTGAGTTCAGAGAGTTCATGATCTGCTTTTTAAGTTGTAGACAATGAAATATGTCCATATTGATCATGTGGGCACATCTCCTGGGGTGGACTATCTTCATCACAGCATTTGTTCCTGGGTCCCATGCTGATCCCCTGACTTTCTGTGTCTTAATTACTACTTTTGTAAGTTGTTCTTTTAGGAGTATTTAAATAATGAGAAGCTGTTACAGCCAAACTGAGTGATTTTATGAAATTGAGGGTATGTGGTTAATGTCTTGAATGTGTTGTGAGGGCAGGAGAGTAAAGTTTGATAAAACAGCGTTGGAGGACTGAAAAGAAGATGGAAACACTGCCTTCTGGGAACAGTTTCTGGAATAAAGTATTCCCAGAATCATACAAACTGGACATTTTCTTGGAGAGAACAAACTAGAATGAGTCAAAACTGGAAAATGGAGCAATCTAAAAATTCAGTAGTGATATATTAATGGAATTCAATTTTCAAAACTGCTCCCCTGCCCTACCTTATCAAGAAATGTCTTGAAAGTTTTCAAGTCAGTGCTAGCTGATATGTACAAAATCCTAATCAGTTTTCTTAGAATTCTAAAATTGTTGCTGTGAAATTCTGATTTTCTAATAATTAGCTTATTAGCTTTCCTATATAGACTACTTCTTTTCAAGAAAAATGGTTTCAGGGCCTGCCACCACAGGGTTTATGTCATAATTTTTCTAAAGTACAATTTTTCTTCATGGATTTTCTAAAGGAAGCCTACAAAATCTTCTAATGCTTACCAAAAGCAAAAATAAAAAACTTATGAATTATGTAAATGGTACTCCATTGACATGCCTATTGAATAGGACAACACATTCTACAACTTTGGTTATATATTATTGCAATTATTCTGAGTATTTTCTGAGATTAATTATGCTTTCTTTATGTTATCAAAGTCCAGATAAAATTTGGCTACTGACTTAGGAGGAGAAATAAATATGCATACTGATTAAGAATCAGCTAACGTTTGTTGGCGTAAGTGTTTGAAAGCACATTCCTATTGGAACTTCGTTTTTACATCTCTGTCACTACTCATGCTTCCTGAAGGGAAAATGTGAACTGTGATTGATATTCTGGACAGA
Source organism: Sclerurus mexicanus (assembly GCA_013396755.1). Taxonomy (NCBI): domain Eukaryota; kingdom Metazoa; phylum Chordata; class Aves; order Passeriformes; family Furnariidae; genus Sclerurus; species Sclerurus mexicanus. The sequence continues at coordinate 324,545 of VWZF01006436.1, read as the reverse complement.
CATTTACCTGTTATGGCACTGTGCCCAAATTAGTTTGCAAATTTTTTTCTCTGCCAGACCACAAATTTCTCTGGCTCTGATATGAAATAATGTATTCTTCTTGAGAAAAAGGAATATATTCAAGAGATATTAATTTTTAAAAGAATTTAATTTATATGAAAATGACACAGCAAGATTTCTTGTTCAAACCAGCTGTAATTAAGGATGAGTGGATAGATGTACTATGGTAAAAAACCAAACCAAACCCCAGAAGCAGTAAACATGAGAAGATATGTCATTCATAGAATCATTATTCTTAATAAGTGAAGACTCACCAAGACTGGTGGTTATTATTATTTTTCATTACATTTTTAACACATCTGCAAAGCTTTATTTCTGCTCACTTGTCACCTTTAATATTGAGTTTGGGGACTTACATATAATGTTCTAGAGATAGACTACCAAGTTTGTAAATATTCTACAAAAGCTAGATCACTAATTTTAGAGAATGAAGACAAAAGAAAATATGTGGGTTTGCTATTTAAATGCATATTTCTAATCATAACTTTGATTCTGAAGTATTGATAGTTCTTTACTTTGGGGTGAGGGTGTTGAAATTTACTTTTGGGAGAAATAATATGTTGCAATTAAAGACTACATTATAACATCTGTGAACACATAAGACAATTTACTTTTTACAGGAAACTTTAGTTTTTAAATTTTATTTATTTCTGAGTGCACTGAAGATCTCTTCAGCTGACATTGGAAGGGAAAAATTTATGAATGTTATTCTAACACTGTTAGAATTAGAATCTGAAAACATTTAATTCTGAAGCAGGCATACCATAAGATTCCCCAATCTGCACTTTCAGCTTCAAAATCAACATTTTTAGTATCAGAAAAGCAGAACAGCAGTGTTTTCATTTAATATTATTTAAAAAGTTATCTATAAAATCAAAGGCTGGGGGGTGGGGGGGAGGGAGGCTTAAATTCTTCTGAGCAAGCCACGTATTGATCAAACAGGACAGATTAAGGTCAGAAGTTGTTTAGCATATTTTTCTGATATCTGATGAGAAGGCAGGAGAAAGTTATGACTCATAAGTATACTCAAAATCAAAGGTAACAGACAAAGACACTTGAGAATATACTGAGAAAAATTGTTCTGAGTGAAGAGTTAGGAGTATTCTTTATTTGTTTGATTTTTCACCTGATGTCAGGTACTTTCTGTAAAACTTTGTCTGGTCTTAGCATACTGCAGTTGACTATTAGGAAAATGCATATTTTAACTGTATATATAATGCTTCATAAGATCATACTGTGTATAGTATAATAAACCAAGCAAGTAACTTATCAATATGGGGTTAAATATTAGAATAACATACCATAGGCATGTTGAGAAATATCGTGGATTATGATTAGTTTGTGTTATTTATTACAATTAAAATTAAATGTATTATTCAAAATTTATGTTGTTTTGTTTCCTCTAATTAGTTATCTGGTTCAGTCATGTGATTTAAGTATCACTACTTTTACAAGGGTTGTTTAAATCACACTGGAAGATGCACTGACTGAAGACTTTTTACATGTATGTACACATAGATCTTATTAAAAAAAGTAACATTTCACAAAGTGACAACTGAACAATCATTATGCTGAGGCTTTACTCAGTCACAGTTCTTAGAAAAACTCAATTTGTCAGGACAACTTCTTCTTACCACTTGCCTTCATTCTTTTGAACCCTAAGTGCATTTCCAGGAAGTATAACAGTACCCAAAGTGTGGGTATTTTTTACCAGACAATTAATATGTTAAAAGGCACCATTCTTTAAATAAATTACTACATTTCTAAATTCGTGTAGATCTTGCCAAGTGGAAGCTTGCAGTGTAATTTACATATTATTGAAGATAATTTTTGGATTATAAATAGAGAGAGGCACAAGCGTTTTAAATAGACATTTTCCTTGTAATTAAGAATTATAATAATGAAATGCCATGCTTGACAAGGTCTATTTAAATAGCCAAAATCTTCTGGGTAAAGTGTGTATTACAAGAAATGTAATTGTTTTTACAAAGGTCTGAATTCTGCTCAAAATCGTTGCTATCTTTTGCCTGTATTTTGACCACAAGAAGCAATGGACAAGCACCTTTGGGTATTTATCAGGCCATATTTCTGTCAAAGTCCTATTCACAATGATATGACTGATATGACTCCTCTGCCTGTAGTTCTTCATGCAATAATGAGAAGGTAGAAAGGAATCTTGAGTGTCTTCAGTTCTCTTTGTCCTACTAAATCCATGTTTCAGAGCTCAGGCAAGAGAGTTATCAGATCCAGACTCTTTGGCACAGATGTTATAGACACTTGCATTTGTGGGAGAATAACCCTTTGTGTTATTCTAAACTTACCCCAGATATTTAAGAGAAGATATTAAATATTACTGAAATACAATGATCCATTGTATTGCCAGTGTAATAACTTCCAAAACAAGGAAAGCCTTATATTATCCTGTATGGATATTCTGGGATGTGGGGAGAAGAGGGTGAGGATTTAGGTCTATTTCGTAGTGATACTGGGCTGCTATGTAATCAAGGACACAAGAATTGTGGGAACGGAAAAACAGAGGTGAAATTAATAATTACTTTAGTTAGTTGCTAAAATGCTCAGCTAGAAAGGAGGAGAAAATGAGGGATTGCAGTGTTCTATGGGTGTTTTCTGTCTTACAAAGACAAGGTAATATGAAATCCACAAAGAAGCTGTTGAAAAATCAAATAGACAAGTTAGCTTAGAGTCATCTACATTTCTGGTTTTATCCAAATTTGCCATTATAAAATCATCCACTCTCCTAAAATACATGTTTGAGATTCATGAGCTTCATGAGGGTTTAGAATCTAGTTTTAGTTTTCCCTGGTTAAGTGCCTAATGTTTAGTTTGCTGTACAAAGAGCAGCTACTACTACCACTTCTTTTCTTCCCTTCCCTTGATATATTAAAAAGCAGTTCTGCCTGAGTAAGTACTTAGAACTGTTTAAAATGTATCTCTGATTCAACTCAAAAGTTTAAAGGTCCTCTCAAGCAAGAGACAAGACCTGTCCTTGAACTTAGCAATTTTCACTTATCTACTGTGCAGGTTTAAGTAGGGAGTCTCTGAATAACTGACCTTTTCATCTTTAGAGTGTCCCTGACTAGAGGCCTATTGAAGGCCATTTCTAAAACCCTGCTAAGTCTTTAAATTCTTATCTTTAAATTCAAATCTTTAACTTCATACTAACAGAATTAAAATGATTTTACTGGATAAATCTCATTTGATTATATGTATGCAATGTAAACACATACATCTGATGCTCCCTTTAAAATTCGATTTAATAGAGACATATAAGTGCTTTCAGAGAAGGCAAGAAGTAAAGACCCATCTAAAGAATAAATGAATTGTACCACAGAAGTGCATTCAGTTAGAAAAAATGGTGCTGGAGAGACATCGGTGTCTACATTATCTATACACATCTAAATTTATGGAAAATTAAACTTAGCCATTGCTCCTTGACCTTAACTTCTATTTACATTTCTTTAGAAGAAATAGATTTTACTGATAATGACACTAAGGAAAATTAATTTCTTTTAACTCCTTTATAAGGCCATAAGTTCATTTTTTTGTGCCATTAATAATGATTTTCTCTAATGTTGATTTTTTATGCATTTTTATGAATCTTTTGCTTTCTTTATATCAATTTTAGAAAGAAATTTCTTAGTCCAGGAGAAAAAAATAAATACCACCAGAAGGGAAGCTCTTACTGAATTAACTGGAAGTTAGAGCTCAAGATAAGATACTTTTGGAATGCAGGCCACATAAAAAGACCCCCATAAATGTATCACTTTTTTTTCAGCACATTTTCTTTCAAACAGTGTATGTCTCAATATTTTTTATAAAAATGCTCCTTATAATAATTTTGTATGATTGTAAATATCACAAGGCTCAAAAAAGTTAGTGTACTCTTCTATAAATAGTGAGCTATATATAAAAGACAAAAATAAGTAAAACTGCAGACAATATAGTTCCAGAAAGAATGTAGAGATGACATAACTATTATCTCAATATAACTATTATAAACAAACAATTAGAACAGTCATAGAATTAAAATATTTGGCAAAATATTATGTAATTCTTTGGTAATGTTTCCTTTATCTACTTTAGATAATTCACATTTAACACTGCTTTTAGGAAATGTAAATTAATGAGAGAATAAGAGAAAAAAATCACAGTAGAAGAATCAGAAGTGTGCATGATTTTGAAAAATGTAACACACTATTAAATTATCTCAAATGCTTTTTAAATAATCTTGTTTCTTGAAGAGGTAGTATTTTTAAAACTTTCAATTCTAACAGATCATTTTAAAGCTATGTTTAAAGATTTGTTGAGTATCACTGAACTTGGATATATGAATTTCTACATAATATTAACATTTTGAATCATTCTAATAAGTATTAACAGCCTGCATTTTGTCACAGTTTTCACAGTATGGGAAGGCTGTAGAGATGCCCCTGTTAGGTTTGGGACTTTTCTGAGAAGTGTGTAAACATTTAAGATGACTTGATTTTTATTTTTTTTTTTTACGTTATTAAAGATTCTTATTGATGTTATTGCAGATTGGAGTACTTGGAAATAATTTCTTAGACAAACAAATTACCCTAAACATATTATTTTGAAACCCTATGAAGCTTTCCTATGTCAAGGCGTCTTTGCTTTTATTCTGGATTAATACCTTTCTATAAAATCACAAAAGAGCTGAAGTTGGAAGAGACTTCTGGAGATCATCTTGTCCAATCATACTGCACAAGTAAGGCTGCTATGAGACAGTTGTCAAGCATAGGGTTTAGATAGATCCTCAGAGAGAACCTCTTATGATTCAGTGTGTGCCCATTGCCTCTGGTCCTGTCACTGGCCACCATCAGAAAGGTCTGACTCCAACCTTTTTTTGCATCCACCTTTCAGGTATTCATACACATTAGCAACAATCCCCCTTGAGTGTTCACTTCTGCAGGCTACAATCCCAGCACTCTCAGACTTCTCACACATGTGAGGTCTTTAAGTAAAGACTAGGTTAAAAAGGCATTCAGTAACTCAGACTGTAACCAAATCATGGAGCAATGGTCCCACATTTTCCTTTCATTGCTTCTACATTTGTAGATGCACTTGTATTTGACCTTAAAGCATGGTGCTAATAACACCAAGGTTGTGGGTTTGGGCCATTCACTTAAGATTTGGACTTGATGATCCTTGTGGGTCCTTTTCAGCTCCGAATATTCTGTGAAATTCTGTGAAATCCATGGCCAGATTAAATTCCATCTTGTCCTTAGCTTTCATAACTTCATCCTCGGATGCCTAAATAGTGTTTCTGTATTCCTCACAGGTTACCTGTTTTGCTTTCACCCTCTATATGCTCCCTTTTGGTGTTTGAATTTGGTCATGAAGCCTTTGTTCATCTACACAGGCCTACTGGCATTTTTGCTTGACTACTTAATTCATTTTGGATGGAGGTCTGTTGAGCTCATATGAACTGATACTTGAATATTAACCAGATTTCTTGGGCCTCTCTTCCCTCTGGGTACTTATCTCATGGGATTCTTCTAAACAGATCTTTGAAGAGGCCAAAGTCTGGTTTCATGTTGTCCAAGTTTGTGACACTCTATTTTCACTCTCATCGCTGATCTCAGGATACTGAACTCCATCATATCATGAGCACTACAATCAAGACTGCCTTTGATCTTCATATTTGCAATGATCCCCTCGATTCCCTCACTGATGAACATGAGGTCCAGAAGTGGACCTCAGATCGTTGGCTCCTCTATCACTTGTAGGAGGAATTTATTACCAATGAGCTTCAGGGACCTTCTGGATTGTTTGTACCTTGCTATGCTGACCCTTCACAGACAGCAGTGTGATTGAAGCCCCCCATGAAGACCAGGGCGTTCAAACATGTGTTTCTATCTGTCTGTAAAGGGTCTCACCACTTGTTCTGCCTGGTTGGGTGATTTATATCAAACACCTACTACAACATCATCTTTACCTGTTATTTTCTTAATCCTAAACCAGAAGCTCTTCATCAGATACTCATCCACCCTCAGCCAAAATTCTCAAGGAAATAAAGTCAATAATTATGTTCCCCCTTTATATTTTTGGCCTCATTTTCCAAGTAAAATGACCTAAAGAATCATACTTCCAATTCTCTCTGGATAACCCTTGAACCCGTTACCTTATTTCAGTAGTGCTGAAGGAAGAAAGTATTTCAAAGACAGGAATTTCCTTAAACTTTACTCAAGATCAGCATCTAGGTGGAGAGAAAATATAACAAATGTGGGAAACTTCTATGGTAAGTGCAGCAGTTAATCATCCTGTGAGTATTTGGAGTTAATCAGACCACATATATCTGAGTATCAGCCTAGAAGATGTTGCTTTTCTGTCTGACTAGTGCTCAGGGATGTCAGAGAAGTGAGGTATTATGCTGAGGGAGAGTCTATAAGGAAAATGAAAAAGGAGGAACAATCATAGGGATTTGGAAGAATGTTGATACTGTTACAAACTGACCATGGGCTACAGGAATTATGACAGAAAATAATGGAAAAGGCTCCAGGCTTTCATTAGTTTTTCTGATTATGAAATAAAATATTTATTTTAACTTACAGTTTTATCCAACTATTAATTTTGCACATTTTGATCTGATGGAAAGAACTTGATTGACAATCTCAATAACAAAATTCATTTAGAAAGGCTGCACAAAGCTGAGACTGTCCTAGTTGCAGCCTTGCCTCCTTCCAGTGAGTTTAAAATATGATCTGAGGAAACACTGCAGAAGGTGAGAAAGTCAGTTTGTGCTTTCATGCATTGGAAAGTTGTTTTTGTGCTGTGACTACACAGATTGGCTTATGCCAATAGTCTTGGTGGTAGGTTTTTATCATGCACACTTCTCCATTAGAAGGTAGGATGAGAATGGCAGCTTGTTTTGCATAAGCCACCTAACAATCTGGAGAATTTCCTAACCAAGGATGCATCTGAAAAATTACCTATAACTTCATATAAATGATATTCACTTGCATCTAAGCTATATTATTCCTGCTTAAAATTCTTATAATAAAATTTTTATTACCCCTACTCTATTTACAGTAATATAGGTAAGTAGTGAATAAACTAATTAAGTATCTGAGTGCATTGAAGTATTAAGACAATATACAAAATTCTATCTCTATAGAGACTGACTGATAAACTTGTTTTTTGGTCAAATTTTCAAACAAGCTGAAATAAAGATATTTGGTATCTCTCAAAAAGGAAAAGTGAAAGTGTATTAAAAATTGAAAGTAAATGTTCTTATATTCACAAATATGAAAGATAAAGATGATGATAAGACCAATCTTCAGGAATCTCTGACCCAGGAGACCAGGGTATAGGAATGCTGGAAGGATGACTTTCTCTTGGTCAAGGAGTATCATGTTAAAAAACACATAGGCAAGCTTGACATCCACAGGTCCATAGACCCTGATGGGATGCATCCACGAGTCCTGAGACACCTGACAGAGACACCTGGCAGACATCATAGAAAGGCCACTCATAATCAGCTTTGAAAGGTCATGGAGATTTGGAGACCTGTCTGAGGACTGGAAGTAAACAGATGTCAGCTTGGGCTTCATGAAGGGCAAGAAGAACCCAGAAAACTACCAGACCTCAATACACAGTCTTAAGCTGCACTAGGGGAGGTCTGGCTTGGACATTAGGAAGAAATTCTACACAGAAAGAGGAATTGGGCATTGGAATGAGCTCCCCAGGAAGATGGTGGAGTCACCATCTCTGGAGGTATTTAGGAAAAGACTAGATGTAGCATTTAGTGCCATTGCCTAGTTGACAAGGTGGTGTTAGGTCATAGGTTGGACTCAGTGATCTCAGAGGTTTTTTCCAACCTAGATGATTCTGTGATTCAATTCCCAGAAAGTTGATGGAGCATTTCATTCTGGAGGCCCTCTCTATACACCTGGATAAAACCAAGGTGATCAGGAGTAGTCAGCATGGATTCACTTAAGGTAAATCATGCTTGACTAACCTGATTGCCTTCTATAATGAATAAACTAGCTGGATGGATGAGGGGAGAGCAGTGGATATTGTCTACCATGATTTCAGCAAGGCTTTTGAAACTGTCTCTCACAACATCCTCATAGGCAAACTCAGAAAATGATGAGTGAACAGCGAGGTGTATTGAGAGCTGGCAGATCCCAGAGAGTCATAAACAGGATCTAGTTGCAGCCTTGTCACTAGTGAGGTCCTCCTAGGTTTAATACTCGGACCAATATTGTTTAACTTATTCATGAATTACTTGAATGAAGGGGTAAATGTCTCCTCATCAAATTCACGGATGGCACAAAACTGAGAGGAGTGGCCAATACCCAAGAGTGCTGTGCAGCCCTTCAGAAGGACTTCAACATGTTGGAGAGATGGGCAGAAAAGAACCATCTGAAATTCAACAAGGCAATTTCGGGGTTCTGCACCTGGTGCAGAATAACTTTATGCACCATTAAGGACCAGGAGCTGACCTGCTGGAAAGCAGCTCTGCAGAGAAGGACCTGGCGGACAGCGAGTTGTCCATGAGCCAGCAGAGTGTCCTTGTGGCCAAGAAGGCCGATGGTATCCTGGTGTGTATTAGCAGGTTGAGGGAAGTGATTCTGCCCCTCCACTCAGCCCTGTCGTGGTCTTAACTGGAGTGATGTGTCCAGTTCTGGGCTCCTCAGTACAAGAGAGACATAGAGCTACAGGAGTGAGTCCAGTGGAGGGCTGTGGAAATGATCAAGGGCCTGAATCTCTCTTATGAGAAAGCTGAGGGAGCTGGGTCTGTTCCATCTCAGAAGAGACCTGAGAGTGAACCTTAACAATGTATCTAAGTATCTGAAGGGAGGGTATCAAAATGACAGAGCCAGGCTCTTCTTGGTGGTGCCAAGCAATAGGACAAGAGGCAGTGGGCACAAACTGATGCACAGGAAGCTCCACCTGAACATGAGAAAGAATTTCTTTACAGTGTGAGTGACTGTGCACTGGAACCAATTTCCTAAAGAGGTTGCGATGTTCCCTCTCTGGAGACATTCCAGAATCATGTGGGCAAAACCCTGTATAATGTGCTCTAGGCTGACCCTGCTTGAGCAGGGAGGTTGGTTCAGATGACCCACTGCAGTCCCTTTCCACTTTACCCATTCTGCGTGATTCTGAGTATGTATGGATGGCACACTTTTAAAACTTTTGCTGACAGGTTTTTACCATTTTTTTTTTCCACTTTACAAATCATACCACCTTCCCACTGCCTCAAAAAAATATGGACCTGACTGCATAACAATGCCACTGTATTATCTGTCCTATAAACAGGTTTCCAAAGGAAAGAACACGTCCTCAAGTAGAGAAAGTTTCAGCTTTGATATGAAGAAGCTTGATGAATTCTTTGGAAAATGCCTTTGGGCACCTAGTCTCAGAAGAAAATTCCACACTACCCTAAATACTAGGAAAACAGCTGTCTTTTTCTTTGAACCACTGCCTTATTAATGAAGTAAAAAAAAAAAAAAAAAAAAAAAAAAAGAACAGAAGAATAATCCCAGTATCCCAACATTGTTACTTACCTTCATGTGCCTTCCTACTGTGCATATAGGCTTTCTGCAAATACATTTTTGATGCATCTAATTTCACTTATAAATTGTATAATAATATTTTTTTAAAGCATATTTTTCAAGAGTGCAAAACCAAAGAGTTTCAGAGTTGAACCGGTAAGCATTTAGGTATCTTACTAAACCAGACTCTTCAATACATTTCTATACACCAGTTTTATAAACTAATAACCAATATACAAATTGCCTGAGAGTATGAAAGCATTACCACTTTAAAATAGCCAGATTTTGGGTAAGTTTTGGACTGCTTTAATTAGGAGATTTTAATGGTGGGATCATGTACTTGTTTGACACAGCTATTTCCATTCACTGAAATATAAATAACATGCTGTTTCTCTGAGAAAAGGACTAAAGAATTTATAGGAAACTGGTTCCTCTCTCACATCCTCAAGGTGTTTTCAGGGAGAAGCTGACCTAAAATCTCCTCTCTAGATGTCTTTCAGAACAATGTATATTCTCCTTCCCCCAGCTATGTTCTGACAGTCTTACTCTATTTTTCACTACCACTTTCACTCACAAAATGGACAAATGCACCAATGTACAATGGGAAAGAAACTAGTAATCTACACAGCTTTAATTAGTGAATTGACTTATTTGTTTTAGTAATTGTGTGTTTTCCTTCTAGTTTGGGGGGCCATCTATTTTTTTTTTCAATTAAACTGAACAAAAAACAATTAATAACCCTAAGAGCTTCATGAGTTTTTCTTATAAAGTACATGTTAGTGCATTCATAAACGGAGAATAGTGGCTAGATAAACTGCAGTCTTGTTTCCTACCTGCCTTTTTTCTGAAATACATGCTCCTAATAGCAAAAAGAGATGTGCTATTTTCAGACTTGTAAACAGTCAGCTGCACATTAGCTTTCAGATTCCTGATCACCTGCTGCCAGCTTTTGTTCTGCCCTATGATTTAGTTCTATTTACATTTAAAAAAATGTTACAAGAAGAAAATTTATAATACCAAATGAGTCAAAACAGGATTCTTTAGCTTTATTTACAATTAATAATGTTCCTTTAACATGGCTGTCACATAATGCATTCTAAAAGATAGAGTCAGCAATAAACTATACATTATCAAAGCTTCAGAAAAGAGTTTAGTATTAGTTTATGATCCCATTAGAAGATGCACAAATGGGACATCCAGTTTAGTAATGGCTCATTAACTCTTTTCAGTGTTAATAACATTAAGTAAAAAGGGGCTTAAACACAAAATCTTTTAATCATATTGGACAGCTAGAAAAGGAAAAAATCCTTCATTCTGACATCCATATTTTTTAGTAGGGATGGGGCTATTCTACAAGCAGTGATCTGTGCCAGGCCTATGACAGTGTCAGTAATAACCTCCATCCAGTTGTGATGGGAATGAAGCTGTCATTTGTCTCCATTATGGCTGAGCACTGAAGCTGCCTTAGAGTTTATTCAGCAAATAAAATGCTTTAACATGACTGTCTAAGGCTACAAAAAAGAAGAAAAAAAGAATAAAGCGTAAAGAAAAGGAAGTTATTACCACTAAACAAAATTAAAACTCCATGTCTACTCTCCATAAAAAATTCTGTCATGATAAATTCTCTTTGTTAGAAAAATCAAGGTTACAAACAATAGACAGATACTGGCATGAATATTCTCTACTACTGTTTTGGTTGATTAGTTTTTGCGAACAGTCTTGAATACACAAATGTAATCTAGTTTACACTATTTTTTCTATATATATATTTTCCATTCTTGTTTGTGATGGAGAAATTATCAGCACAAACTGCTTGCTGGATACAGACCAATTATAATTTTACTTTCTATTATTCTGAACAATTTTCTTCCCATGCTAGCATGAGGCAAGGATGGAGCCATGGAAATGATTTTTTATTTCCAGTCACAAGGTTAAAAGTTCTTTTCTGAAAAGAAAAACTTCTAAGAAATATCAAGTTTTGTCTTTCATTGCTGTTAAAAAGACACTACAGTACCATATTTGTATATATGTGTGCCACCTTAAGTACTTAGTGGAAATGCACTCATGAACATCGGTTCTCTGTCTATTGGTTTCAGAGGAAGGACTTTCACTCGTTTCATTAGCTATTGGATAAAACGTCTAGTGAGAAACTGCCTTACAAAGGATAACTACAATTGCTACGGTTAGTATTCAGTTATGTCAGACACACACATATTGGTAAGGGAAAGTTGAAATTAGTCCCTAGTGGAATTATTCATTATCCTAACTCTCAGTGACTGCTTTATGATAGCTAGTATGAGTCACTAGGTAGATCATAACAGCATGTCTGCAAGCTAGCTTGGAAAAGTACATCCTGTGTACACTCTATAAATTTTGTTTATAGGGACATGACCATACAACAAGTTTTTTGTTTTCTTTTTCCATCTCTTTTATTGTTTTATTTTTTACAGTTAAACCTTTATTGTCTGTCAGAATGTGGAAGTTGACTAACTGAGAAAAAAAAGCAGACTGTCATGCCTAAGCATGGCACTGCTACTCCCTTGCTCCTCTCTGGAGGGCTTGGGAGAGAATCAGAAAGGTAAAACTGGGGAAACTCATGGCCTGAGATAAAGACAGTTTAATAGATAAAGCAAAAGCCCTGTGCAGGCAAGTGAACAACCCCCAAGGAATTAGTGCACTAATTCCCATGGGCAGGCAGGTGTTCAGCCATCTCCAGGAAAGGAGGACTCCATCACACATAACAGTGTTTGAGAAGACAAATATGGTGACTCTGAACATCCACTCTCTCTTCTTCCCCAGATTTATATGCTGAGCATGACACCATACGAGATTGTCCATTGGGGTCAGCTCTCTTGGCTATGTCCCTTCCCAACTTCTTGTGCACACCCAGCCTACTTGCTGGCAGGGTGGGGTGAGAAGCAGAAAAGGCCTTGACTATATGCAAGCACTGCTCAGCAGTAACAAAAGCATCCCTGTATTTTTAATGTTCTTTTCAACAGAAACACAACACACGGTCTCATACTGGCTTCTATGACGAAAAAGCCAAAGCCAGCACACAGACCACACCCCCCCAAAACAAACAAAACACTCAAACAAAATACTATCATTAAAATGCAAAAAATAAGTAATGAAAAATTCATGAGTCACTGACAGTATAACTCCCATCTAAGAAGTGGTCAATTTGTCCTCATCGCCAAAAGGTGACTGCACTCTTGTGGATTCATATTGAGAACAAAACTACAGGCCTTCTTTGCCTTTGTAAAGTGTACAAGTTAATGATGGCATCATTGTCTGAATTTAAAAAAAAAATTGTAATAAATACCACAAAAATTCATATAATTAAAAAAAAGTAAACTTAAATGATTTTAAGAGATGGAGAGGGATTTTTTTCCCATATTATTTTTATTTTAGTACAATTGCAGGACACCATGAAAAAGGAATTTGTCTGAGCCTGCCTCTTGAGGTCTCCTTTACAGCCAAACAAATTCCTCCTTCTAGTGATCTACTCCAGCACCAGAGCAGGAGCACAGGAATCACTTTGCCAGCAGCCATGTTCCTCTTCATGTGCTCTAAATAATAACAAGTAACTCAAATATAGATGTGCAATTTTTTAATGTTCCAAGCTAGTTGGGAGGAATTCCTCCCGTGAGGATTCAGTTTTCACAGATAAGCAGGAACTGTTTCAAACAGGCAGGTGTGCACATGAATAAATCCTTCATTTCTATGGTCAATTCTGTTGTCTTAAATAATTAGTATATAATAAAATATCTCTTATGTGACCTTTTATCTTAGTATATATGAGATTCTCGAAGATGCAGAAGCAATCTCTAGGAAATTTTCCTTTAGAAAAATTTCTGCAAACTTTTAAGTACTTCATTTAATAATATCTCAAACTTCTATGGTATACCTCTAGAACACACTGACATCAGAACAGTTATTTCAATCTGTGACTTTATATGCTTAAAGTATCATCAGTGGAAGTAAAGGCTTTTTCTTCTGGATAATATAATCACATTTAAAAGGTGGACCAATGTATTCTAATGAGAGTTCTACTTACAATGAATTCTGTCTTCTTTATGTCCATTTCCTTTGTGCTGATCTGACCTGACTACTTCTGCCCTTTCTTAATCTGAGTTATAACATAAAGCTGAGACCCAGTTCAACTAAATTTAGACACACAGAAAAATGTCATAGACAGGAGGTGGTGACCTCCCTCTGACAACTTTGTCTTGACAGAAAAACTTATGCTCTTCAAGGATCTTTTACTTGGACCCTAAAATAGGAGAAAAGTTAGATACTGAAATTAAGTCCTCAGTTGTGCTGTTTGTTTTTATGTATGTACAGGCACATATGATTTGATATCCAAGTGGGTACAGCTAGAATAAGTCACCTAACTTTTCCTCTTTCCCTCTTTTGTTGGATTTGTTTTGGTTTTGTTGTTCTATTTTGTTTGTATGTCACCAATAACAAAAGCAATGTTCTGGACTATTAATGTAGTGGTTTAATCCCAGCTGGTAATTAACCACCACACAGTCACCCTCTCTCCCCTTCTCCCACACTGGGGGGGAGAATTGGAAAGAAAAAGTAAATATTGTGGGTTGAGATAGGAACAGTTTGATTATTGAAACAAAATAATAAATAATAATAATAATATAGGTAATGAAAAGAGGGAGAAGGAGGAATAAAACCCAACAGAAAAAAAGTGATGCACAATAAAATTTCTTACCACGTAGTGACAGATGCTCATCCCATCCACATGTAATGATCAGACCCTCCTGGCCAGCTTCTCTCAGTTTATGAACATGACATTATATGATATGGACTTTGGCCAGGTCAGGTCAGCTGTCCTGGCCATTCTCCCTCATGGCTTCTTCTTGTGCACCTCCTCACTGCAAAACCATGAGAAACAGAAAAATCCTCAACTTATGCTAAGCACTGCTAGGGAACAACTAAAACATCCATTTGTTGTCATACTAAATCCCAACTACAGCCCTATACCAGCTACAAGGAAGAAAATTATCTCAGTTTAAATCAGGATACAAAGTATTTAGACTGAAGTGTTTCTATGCCTCTTCAAGCATAAGGCAGAATAATTATTTTGTTAATATACTTTTTTAATAAAAATCATCATGGCCCAGTTCTGAAAAAATTACTTCTATATCCTCACTCTCTGATTATTCCAGAAAACAGGCTGTGCTGTTCAACTTTATTGTCCCTTGACCAGGACTATGCAAGATCCCTTTTTATCATATTCGACAAGGCTGTATTTATTTTTTCTTTTCGTGCTGGAAATGCTTCAACTAATATATCTGAAGAGTCTTTATACACTGTTTCATGCTGGTGGGATATAGTTATTCAGTAATGAGATAAAATGTATTTTCTCTTGCTCTGACATTTCAAATTTCATTATTTCTTAGTTTACCAAGAAATCTTTGCATTTTACAAAAGAATGTAATTCCTCTTTGTAATATTAAATTTAACTTCATTCCTATTATCAGCCATGCATCTCCAAAACATATCAACTAATTAATTCTAGACCACCCAGTAAAATTTTATTGGCCACATCTTGTTCCTGTTGGAAGAAAGAGAAAATCAGTTTACTTGTGTTTTATACAACATTGTTGAATATCATGGCATATTTTTCTTAGAGAGGATCATATGCTGTTCAAATACTGATTAAAGTTAGCTGTTATAAAGTAATTTTGGTAATATACCACCGATATTTTTGTACCTAGATATCAATAGCAAGTAGCCATCTAATCATCCTATCTGTCTGTAGATAAAGGTATTTCTTCTAATGTATCCTTATGCTTATAAAGTATTTAAAGACCTTTGAAAAAGCATGGGTCTGACTAGGCTGTGCTAAAAGAACATTAGTTATGTAATAGAGTTATCAGAGCTTTCAGGTCATTGAGAAAAAACAGGACAATGTAATTGCAGCCCCGCCCCACCCCACCCCGCCCCCATTGTGTTGTCCCATTTCCCAACCCCTGCAAGCCTCCTGGGGCAGCTCCTGGAGCAGCTGTCATTCAAAGGCAGACCAGGAGCACATCGTGAAACCCCTAACCCAACCTCTGATCAGCTGGAACCCTGTAAGTCCTATCTGGGGGTGAGGGGTGTGGCCACAGGGTGCAAAGCAAATAAAAGCATCAACACAGGTTGTCCTTGTTTGTTTGAACTCTGCCACCTGGATTTGTGGAAGCTGGATTTTCACAGGATCCCAGTGGTAGCTATATTTTCTCTTTTTCTATCTGTTTCTTTACTTCTCCTAATCTCCTTTTTTAATATTTTGGGTAGCTTGATAGTAGATGGGTTGGATTTTGTGAAGTATGCATTAGCATGTGCTAAGTCAATGCTTTGTAGAATGCTTTATTTTGGTTGTATGTTGCACTTCAAACTTTTGCCAAGTTCTCTTATTTCTTAAAGTTTACCAGTAAAAGTACCCTCTGAGAAAATGTGTGAAGCTTTTTCTCCTATGCACGCTCTCTTAAGTTGTTAAAAGAACCAAGGGCTCTTCTAATACGGCTGGGGTGTGTATATTGTTAGATCCTTGTATATTTTTTAAGTAAAACTCCCTTGGTGAGCTTGTAGCTCAGAGCTTGAGATCTTATAGTAACCAACTAAGCAAAGTTCTCAGGTGATCAGCATTAGCACACAACATTCACAGCAAGTCATTCCTTAAGGAGAAAAATTGCAATTGACCACTGGTGTGTTGAATATATGTTGAAATTATTTTATTAGATCTGTAAAAATTATAACAGAATCACAGAACAGGTAAAATTGGAAGGGACCATCAGTGGTGTCATCTGGTCGAACCTCCCTGCACAGGTAATATCTTCCCTAGAGCACATTGCACAGGACTGTGTCCAGACTGTTCTTGAATAAACTATGGATAAAAATACAAATTATGGATAAGTATATATGAACATTCATTTTAGATTTTCTGCATCATTATATTCAGTTCTCATTTAGCTTTATGCACTGTAGTATCTATTCCTGTCACATGGCCTCATTATGGAACTAGATGGGAATATATTATTAAATAAATTCATACTGATTTACACTTGCAGTGGATCTGGTTCAAACCATTTTGAAAATACTATAGGAGTTTTATGATATGAGAGTTTGGAAAAGAATTTGCATAACTTACTCCATGGCAGGAACACTTATTTGCTAAGTAGTTGTTTTTAGTTGCAGTTAACAGAAGTCACACTTTTGCACAGCTCACTACATAGCCAAAAAGCTTAAGAGGTGAAATTGCCATAGAAAGTGGGAATTACATTTGAATAAATTTTATCCACACCTTTGATGTAATGCCATAGAGACAATTATTTCCATACCCAGATGTTCTCTTTCTGGGGTGTTTATACTCATTTTTGTTACTACCAAATGCAAAAAATAGTATCCTCTAGATGGTATTTCATCTGAATAATAATAATAATGCAGTGATCTGCCATTTTTTATCAAGCACTTTTACCAGACCTTTAAGGAATAAATTATCTCATCTAATGTCATGTTTCATATGTAGATCTCTGGGATAATAAGCGTTGCATGTGTAAATTTTAAAGCAGTTGTGTTTCAGTTTAGAATATATAAAGCATTACATAAAAAAATATGTATAAATGGGGTGCAATTGTTAGCTAATAATTCTGTGATGGCAAAAATTAGTCTGCTATTTTGGAAACTCATCTTGTTTTCAGTTGGGAGAAAGATGTTGATTCTTCTCTACAGAAGCTGATGAATGATACACAGGAACTATAATTATTTAGTTTGGTCAAGGTAAAAGTGTTCAGAAGTATATGAGAAAATATTAACATGGTAATGAAAGAAGAGACTGAAAGATGGATGATTCAATAGAACCCTTAAATCTTTGAAATTCAAGAATATAACCCTGAATTATTTTCAAGGTTTTGAAGCTACAAATCTCAATTTCCCATTCCCTTTATATATATATGAAGACTGTACTACATTCATTGTGTCTAAATGGTAGAATGGCAGAGAAGTAATAACTACAGACTGCAGGATTCTTATAGACGTGAATTTTTTTTCAGTGTTAATAGGTTTGTGCCCTTCACCAGTCAGCTGAATATTGTCTGTGCTTTGCCTCTATGTGCATACATACATGTAAGTTCAAATGTTCTGAAACTGGTCTGGCTGAAAAATAACTGCAAAAGAATGGCTGGGAGAAAAAAAATGCATTTGAATTTGCAAGTCCAAGCATAAGTAAAAAAGATTGAATTTTACTTCTATGGGATTCTGTGCTTTATTGTTATGATTTTACATAGGGCTTTAAGGTAGATTTATAGGGATGAAAAATGCAAGTAATAAGTACTTAAGAAGTAAATCATGAGAGATTTCTGGTTCATCTCATTATGTCTTCATGAATTAATTCACTCTTCACTGTTGCTAAGCAAGTTGATTGTATGCTTTGTTTGGGCTTTTTCCCATATAGAAGAAGAGGAAAAATAAAATTTTTTTTTAATTAAAAATTATAATTATATCATAATGAATATTCATGCTTTCAACCTTCAGTATTCTTAGAATAAGTGTCACCACAAAGTATTTTTCATTTTTGTTTAATTCTAGTTTTCTATAAGCAAAGGCATATGTTGTCAGGAACAAGTGGAAATGGCACAAATGAAAAAGAAAGATCACTTTCCCGCCCCCCACCCAGGATCCCTTATATTCAACAGAAACAATATTAAACATTGAGGAACACAGCATATTTAGCTACATTTCTGGCATGAAAGTCTACAGACAGTAATTACAACTAATAATCTCTGCAAAGCAATGTTAACAGTGCAAGTATATGAGTATACAGGAATACTGCAGTAAGGTTATTTCAGCACACAGCTTAGAGGGAAAGCTGGTTGTCAGTTTTAATCACAGTTAAGCCCATAGAGCCTTCAGAAATGGTAGCAAGCTCAGTTTCTCTAGGCCTTGCATAAAAATGAGCTATCAGGGGCCTTTTTTTTTTTTTTAAGAAAAGATTTATTTATAGCTTTGGGTCAAAACTTTGGGTGTGGTAACTTGCCTTGGTGACACACCTGCTCATTAATTATGAGTGCTTCTAGAAATGTGCTTCATCTTTGCTCTGTAGCTTATGCATACAAATACCTAGAAGAGAGTTTTTCAGGCAGCTCAAAAAAGTGCTTTGAGAGAGATTGTCAAGAGACACAAAGCATGACATAGTTTTTGATAAAGTCAACAACTTATGCAGTTAATTTTGATTCAAATTATTCTTTTAAACTTTCTGCCTGCACTACTCTCATTTCTTTATTTTTTGATAGTCCAGGCTTATGTATTTTTTTTGTCAATTACTGAAAGATAATATGACTTTTTTCCAAAAAAGCAATTTTCAACATTTATACTTTTTTTGAGGACAAAAGACCTGAGTAATATATCTTGACAAGAAAACAAATGTCATTATGTCATGAAAACTTAATGTTATCTGCAAGATGATTAAAAAAAACTCTATAATTTGCTACATTCTTACACTCTTGAAAAGCTTTTTGAAGCAACTGTAACAAAGGTAATAGATGACAACTTTCTCTTTCTAATAGTAACTATAAATCTAATTCAGCTTTCATAAGCAAGACCTAGAAAATAAGTAAAGAAAAGTGGGAACACAAACTTTTTAGAATTTTCATCCAAGAATATTTCAGTGTAGTATTTCAACAATTTGCAGAGAAAAAATATTGTACTAAAGTCTAAGCATTTCCCATTTCCCCATATTAATACCTCTTTACATCTAAATTCAGTTGTTGTGGTTAAACTACTTTTTTAAAATGCAAATTTGTCACAAGAATTTTAACCAATATTTCAAAAGTGGTTTTAATTGTGGTTGTTTATTTTTAATACAACTTTTTTTCTCACCAGCATTTAAAAATATAGTTACCTTTTGCTAAGCAGAGCTGCATATATCTTTGTCATTTTGGAGGTCACAAACTGAAGTAAAATGATTATAGATCGTTACTAACCTTGACTTCACAGTATTGCAAACTATCTATATATTGTTGTTATATAGTGTATATAATATATAGTGTTGCTAACACTATCATAATATACTTCTGTTTGAGCTTAGGACAAGCAAGGATTTTGTTCTGATTAGTGCATTGCTACTTTATGGATGTTGCAGGCATCTCTTTTCATAAAACATGTTTCTGAGTGGTGGTGCTCAAAATAATGATACTTTGTCTACAAAATAGTAACCAAACTCTACCTTAGTCTTGCAGTTTTGAGATGCATGTTCTAAAGTATAACTGTTCTTCTAAGGACTGTCAAAGAGCATGAATGTCACAACCTCATTTGCCCATTACAACTGAATTTAATCTTTTATCTCTAGATTTGGAGCTGCAAGTCACTATGTTACCTGCAAAGTTTGTAAGAAGGCAAATCCAAGCAAACTAGGAGAGATGCTGCTTTAAGGGATATAGGACTTATCATAGGGTGCAGGCAACAGCTATTATGGAATAGAGCAGAGGTTCTGGGGATCGTACAGCAATTCTTATGGAATGGTGGGGGGATCAACACCAAGCTAGAATGAATGTTTGGGAAAAGGGGGATAAAAGACACAGATTGGCTATTAGCAGAAGCTGATCATTATACTTGTCATGCTGAGTACTAGTATGTTTATTGTATATTCTTACTAAATCCTGTTTCAAACTGTCTTCTAAATCAATGCCCTTCTTATTCTGAGCCTCTGTGTGTGAATACTACATTGGACCAGCCAGTAAGTAGGACCAGGTGCCAGCTACTGGGGAATGTGGTGCTCTGTATGTGCATTTGTGTGAAACTACTAGGAAACTTTAAGATGGTGATCCTCATGAATTTGCAATAAAGACCACAAAAAGTAGTGGGATTAAAAAAAAAGTGAGGAAAAAATTAAGTACAGTTCAATAGAAAACCAATTTCTTCCTTTGACTTCCTAGGAATTTTTACTGGGATACCTCTCCAAGTCTAAATTCTGAACCTTTTCCAGATCTATTAAAAAAAAAGACAATATTTGCAAACATTAAAATGGCTTTCAGAGGTTAAATGTCTTTTATTGAATAAGAAAAACACATTTTTATCTGATCATATCAAAAACTCATTTATCAAAAACAAGACTCAGTGGAGTTAACATTGAAGTTAACCACAATTTCTATCAACTCCAACTATTAGAATTTCCCTTCAGGTCTCCTCAGTTGAGAAAATAATTGTTCTAATGTTCCCATTGAAGATGGCTCAAAAGTTTACATGAAAATCTGGTTAAAGAAGTAAGCATTTATATAGCAAAAGAATCTGTTATTTCTGGGTCAACTATTTGTGCCAAACCTAGTATTTTTGCCATGAGTCACAGAATCACAGAAGGGTTGAGGTTGGAAGAGACCTCTGAATTTCATCTGGTCTAACCCTCCGCTACTCAAGAATGGCCACCTAGAGCCAGTTGCCCAGGACCATGTTTGAATATTTCCAAAGCTGGAGGCTCCACAACTTCTCTGGGCAACCTGTGCCACTGCTTGATAAACCTCCTCTTGCTGACAGAAGTCAGAAGACCTCTTGTGAGTTCTTTAGAGCAGTTATTGGTGAGACAGAGAGGGGAAAGATTGTTAGCTATGAATGGAGGAGAAGAAATATAAGGGTTGTTCATAATCATGTTCAAAATATCTCTCAGATGTAATCTTTTGGAAATAAAACTGAAAAATGGTATGAAGTTATGTGCTATAACCTTCAAAACCTTGCATTTTGAGCAGGCCTATGATGTTTCATTGTGGGGAGCTAAAACTTGGTGAGGTAAAGTCACCTCATATAACTGAAGCAAACTTTTAATTCCTTAAGAACTTAATAAGTATTTGCTGACCAAGTTCAAAGGATATTGAACTTTCCAATTACTGAAATGTGAAAAGGCAAGAAGGTAGGTCATTACAGTAAGACTTCAAAGCATGCTGTTTTATTGGATTTTCACTTATTATTATACTTTTTGGTCTTTTCTACTATATGACTCATGTGAAAGACACTGTGAGTCTTACAGTCTCCCTATAATGTAAGAGTAATTAGACAGTAACACATATAGACAATTAGAAAAGTTCTTAGAAAACTTAAAGGTCATATAGCCATTTCTGCTTTACAAGAATGTACTATGTTCAAGTCTAATTTCTGTTTGGAAAGGAAATTGAGATGTAGTTCTGAGCATAAGACCTCTTACTCTTAAAATGTTCAATTTAACATTTGTAATTAAGTGTTCATCGATCTCATTATAGAGATAAGAAATTAATAAACATAACTAGACTTTTTCTGTCATCTCTTGCTTTATAGACCTAGGGCATTGATTTGAATTGCTTTTGTTAAAGTAATTCATGTATTTGACTTCACATTCTGGAAGTTTTCAGTGAAGTTAAAAACCTTTTTATATGCTGACCAAAAAAAATTATTTTCATTCATATTACAGAGTAAAATGTCCTGTATTAAAAATAATAGAAATTACAAGATCATAGAAACACCTGAGTTGGAAGGGACTTACAGGGATCATTGTGTCCAACTCCTGGCCCTGCACAAGACAATTCCAAAGTGTTGTCCAAACAGTTCTTCAACTCTGACATCTTGATGTTGTGACCATTTCCCTGGGAAGCCTGTCCCAGTGCCCAGATGCTCTCTGGGTGAATAGCTTTCTTGTAATCTCTAACCTAAACCTGCCCTGACACAGCTTCCTGCCATTCCCTTCAGTCTTACTGCTGGCCACCAGACATAAGAGATGAGCTCCTGTCTTTCTGTTTCTCTTTATGAGGAAGCTGTAGACCACAATGAGGTCTCCCCTCAGTCTCCTTCAGGCTTAACAAAAGAGTGACCATGGTCGATCCTTATATGGCTTCCTCTCCAGACTTTTCCTCATCTCCATGGCTCTCCTTTGGATTCTCTCTAGCAGCTTTTTATCTTTTCTTGTACTGTGGCACCCAAAACTGCACACAGGACTCAAGGTGAGGCCACACCAGCACAGAGTAGAGCAGGACAATCCCCTCATATATATGATCATGTACACACACAGAAATCATATCATATCCTTTATCAACTTTATGAGTAACTGAAAAATAATATTTTATTTATTCAGTGAAAAAGTAGATTAGAGCAAATTGGCTATTTCTTCTTCACATACTGCTTATAGTTCTTCCATTTTACAATAGACATTTTACTAGCCAGAGACAAAATTGTATTCTGTAGTAACTTTTACTAGAGCACAGACCTTCACTCACACCCTCACACAGGTTTTAAATTACAAATCACTGTATATACATTATATTTTGGGGAAGTATTATAATAACATACTATTATATGTTAATTATATGTCATTCTAATAATATAAATAACATAATATGTTTCTAAAAGTTTAATTTTATTTTAATCTCAGAGAAGGAAGTCACAACTCCCTTTGTACTTAAGAATAAACAGAAAAAACACACAACAAAAGAACCCACCACCACAAAAACAAACGCAAAGCAGATAAAAAGAAATGTAAAAGTCTCTTTTTGGAATAATAAAATTAATAGCAAAAGGAATTGGCAGGAATACTTTCTATTCTTATTGATCTTTAAGAACTTAAATATTAATTTACAAATTATAGATGAGTGGATGCAGATTACATAAAAGTCAACATATTTTTTTTTCCATTTTAGAAAGGATTTAATTTTTAATTGGCTAAATATTTGAAAGAGTTTTGAGACCATATAAATTTATAGTAGTGTTGTTTGAAACTCTAAAGGGGTTTGATTAACAGTTTTTTAATACTGAATGTTTTGGTCTGCCTAATGGGGAAAAGAAATTGACATATCTGATGGACTCTCTGAAACTAGTTTTTTTCTCAAAACATTAGTAACTAAGTTGAGTGTAGAATTTATAGCCACTTAGCACTTATTTCTTCATGTTACATCACTAGTGTTAAGATTTACTTCTGCTTAGAGAAGACTAGTAAAAAGAGTATTATTTTTTAGTTCAGAAAATCTTAATGTGATTATTGCAAACAATTTATTTTTGTTTGAACATACAGCTGTATGTACTTTAAAAACTAAAAAATAGGCATTTCTTTTTTAAAAATTGTGCACTGGTGTGCACAGAGAGAAGAAAATTGTGGTAAGGAAAACATTTAGGCCAGCTGTGCCTGACTGAAACCTTAAAGACAAAGAGGAAGTGATACATAAAAGTAGTGGTGGGCCCCTTTTTGAAAGACCTGCTCTCTTTAGAGGTTTGCTCAACCTTTTGGACCTGGGACACTGCAGACATTACCAAAGTTTGTCCAGTAGTGCAAGTACCACTCTTTGCAACAAGTATAATGCTAAGGAAGATCTTGAGTATGTCAAATGTCATCAGGGGTCTCTGTGGAACAGAATGAATAAAGTTGAGGCCTGACTGTTTGGGTTTTTTTTTAAACAACTAGAAGAAATCTGTTCATCACAGAAACTGACTTTTAAGGGAAACTGGCAAGTAGAGAGAGGAGTGTGGTGAGTTCAAACAAGGCAGGTGTATTCCAGTGGCTGGGAGTGATATGTGATGTACGTACTGGATTGACCAAAAAAAGGAAGTGCATCAGTGAGTCTACTAATCACAAAGGAAAAAGAGCTGGCCAAGGATACGTTAGTCGATTGGCTGCTGTGACCATAACACAGTAGAGTTTAACATCCTCAGGAAAGCAAAACAGATCAAAGACCCTGGGTCTCAAGAAGATGGATACTGAGTTTCTCAAGATCCAAAAGTCTCCATTCCTAAGAGGGTTGCCTTGAAGGGCAAGGGAGTGCAGGAGAGCTCATAGAATCTCTGTAAGATATCAAGACCAGCTGTTAACCTGCACCACCATGTTCACCCTTAAACCATTTCCCTATGAGCCACAACCACATGCTTTTTGATCACCTCTGGGGATGGTGATTCCACCTATTCCTTCAAGGAGTCTTCATGGACAAGGTCCTTAATGCACAAGCATAGACTACCCTCAATAGCAATAAAACAAGTGTTGGCCGGACAATAATCTACACAATCCCAGTCTGGGGATTTTTATTGATCACTTACGTTACAATATATAGAACCGAGGAGTGGAGTGTGTTAATGAGGAGGTAGGACATATTAATAAGGGGGACAAGTTATGTAAACTAGGGCTTAGGAAAATCCAGTCACTATATTTCATAATTTCTCTGCACCAGGACCACCTGGGGGAAATACAGGGTTTCTGCATGCCTTGCAACATCTTGTAAAGTCCTTCTTGCAAGGGGAGACAGGGCTAATATACACAGCTGAAAACAGTCCTGGTCTCCAAAGTATCCTCTCATGGCAGGATCCTATCGTAGGGAGGAACTCCTTTCAGTATCTGCTGCCCAGGGCTTGCTGGACAATCCCTTCAAGTCTTCATCTGTTAATTATTTTTGTTCCCCAACAAACAAGCACCAATAGGAAAAGTCAGCTTGGCCCAGAAGGAAATGTTTGACTCTAACTAAAGGCAAAAAGAAGTGGATTGGAGGTGCAAAAAAACCAGATTACTGAGGAGTTTAAATGCAGCACATGAGCATTCACAGGGAAATTAGGAAGATCACAGTTCATCTGGAATTGAAATTGGTAAAGGGTATTAAAGGAAATGGGAAGAACTTGAGCAAACCCAGAGGCAGTAATAGCTGAGGAGAATATCAATCCTACAGCAAATGGGAATGGAAAGCTAGTGTCACATAAAAATTTAGAAAGAGGAAACCTCCTTACTTTCTGGGTTGTCAGCAGATGTAGTGAACCTTAGTAGTTGTATTATGTGTCTGACCAAGTCCCCAGAAGACCTTTACAAATACTGTTGTAAAGTACACAATTTGGCAGTGTAAGTCTGGTAAGGTGCCAGATGCACAAACAGTGTGGTTACACTGTAAATCTGGTCACAACCACAGTCCCAGCTACACAAATAGTGTGGGTTGAACTACAAGTGTGGACACATTCAATAAGATTCCAGATTCACAAACAGTGTGATTTATTGATTTTTATGACAGGATAAGATTCAGATATTTCAGTTGATAAATGCACTGATATAAAAAAGCATAAGCAACAGCATTACTGCAGAATAAAGCTTAAGGTGTCCCTGTCAGGGAGAAAAAGGGTACAGCACATCAACCATCCCAGCATACAGAGGTAGAGTCTTCTCCCCTGTTGACCTCCCTCCCCTCTTAAGTTATATGTATATTTACATTGTTTCCTTGAAGGGTGGGGAAAAGATAAATTTTCATTTGATATAATTTCATGATGAGGTGGAGTTTGAGAGACTTTAGTCATACATGTAAAGCAAGTGTGAGTTTTATTTTATTAGCATATATGGGGGCATGAAAAATTATATGTATTTTGAGTCAACTGAGTAAAGTTCAGCTTTTGATCACCATGTGAGTCAGTCCTTTGGCTTGGTTCCCGTTAGCTGCATTGTTATAAACTGAGCATGACTGCAATAACCCCATGCCTCTCTGAGGGCAGTACAGCAAGCTCCCCTCAGCGTTCCTGCTCCTAACAACTAACAAAAAAATTCAGTTTTGCTTTACAATACAATTTCACATAGTCTGCTTTGTTTCATGCAAGTAATTTTTCCCCTTGATACTTGCTTTTATGTATCATTGACTATGATTAGCTATCTGATTGTTGGTAACAATGGGAAAGGTGTTGTTGTGGAAACTTGATAGCACTAAACTGAATTTTCAACCAGAGTACATTTTGAGTATTTTAAGTTTGAAATGCACTTGCAGTGTCCCTCAGGGGCAATCTAGAATTATTAAGAAGTAGTCAAACAAAACATACCAGAACATGTATTGGTTAAAATAATGGAGTAAAAATAAAAAAATAAAAATACAGAAACTTAAATAAAATAAACTTATGAAAATATCTTCTTCATTCTTTTTCAGTTGTGAATTTTTTAGGAGCGTAATGACTACATTAAACATGAAACGTTTACCAATAGGTTCATAGAAGAGGTGCTGAATGGGAAAAAAAAAACAACAAACAAACAAAAAACCAAACCAAAACAATATTAAGAAGCAATGACAAGTACATAATCTAACACTAAAGCCCCGGAGCTGCAGGCTTGTGGGCTTACATGCTCTGCTAAGAATATTACTTTAATATGTACACATATAGGGTTCTTTAATATCTTATGAAAATGTCCAGAAAACAAGCCACATGCTTGTTTCCAGGAAGTTTCCTTATTAATTTAGGGGGGAAAATAAGGCAACTTGGCAAAGGTTCAAAAAGGGCAATGCACAAGCTAGGCAAAATGTTCCACCACAATACCAACTCAGCACTTACTAATCAACAACACACAAAGCAATATTCAGCCAATTTGCCATACTTGTGTCAAACTCAATCCCTCCAGCTCCAAGACACTCAAAGCATCAAGAAAAGGAGTAATGAAAAAGAAATAGAGGGAGCAAGAAAAGAGAGGAGAAAGAGGGAGAGATAACTGCTACTGAAACTTTATAAGCTACTACTGAAACTTTGTGGAAGACTGCCTTCTCAAACATCCAGATGGCAGGGTCACACCACCTGCCAAACATATACATCTGGTTTTATCTGTTCTGGTCTCTACAGCCAAACCCTTCAGGTGAGACCTCTGACCCCCTGGCTACTCCCGAGTCTCAAGCCACGGTGAGGGGCTGTGTTCTAACTGTCCCTGCCAATCCAAGCTGGGTCAGGGGCTCGAGGAGCTGTGGGGTGGTATAGTTTCCCCAGGCTGTTTTTGACTGACAGCTGCTCCAGCACTACACCATGTGGGCTCCAGAGGCTGCCATAAGGTATAGGACACCACCCCAGCTCCATGAGGTTTGACCCATCCCTTCCCCCTCCACACACATGCACCCCCCATAAGGTGGTTCTGATCCAGTATTTGCTGATCTTGTGTCTAAGGCATAATCTTGAACTTCTTATAAATAAACAATATTCACTTTAATGCCTCAGAGGTTCCTCTTGATTAAAATCTATCATACATGAATGGAAAATGTAGGCAGAATAACAAAGAAACACACTGGCACACTTGAAGACACACAGCAGAACAGATTACTGCTAAATAGATATCTTCTTTTACTGATGTTGTCTCCTTTATTTCAATATTGGAATATTAGATATCTATCTTCTAACTAGAAGCTTAAGTATTGTAATATCTACTTTCCTTCTTTCCTTTGGGTGACAGTTGCTTCATAGGGAAATTGGTTTGATTAATAGGAGAAATAGAACCTTTACTTACAGTGTTGATAGGAGAAATAGAAACTTTACTGACAGTACACCTGAATGCCCAAATAAGGAACAATTTAGTCTTAGAGAAATCCTAGAGAATTAGATAAGGGATGTCAAACAGGATGTAAATTAACCTCTATGTACCCAAACAAGATAAAGAACAAACATTACAGTTTTTGGTGGTGAAACACAATAAGGCTGTGGTGGCTCAAGAACTGAGGTCAAGGCAATGAAGACCCAGAAGGACCAAAGAAGGACTTCCAATAGAGGTGTGACTATGTAGAGAAAACTAATGAACATGTATTAAGTAAGCAAGAATATCTAATGAATATGTAAACAGTATGTGTAATGAAAAACACTGTCCACCAGTCATTTGGCTCGTTCAATTAGAGGAGCTATCCTCTGAACATCCAGAATGCTGAATAAAGAAGGTTGCCCTTTTTAGCATCTAAAAATGGGTGTTAAGAAGTTTATTTCTGAAGCTTTTTAGTATCATGACAAGTTTCTGTATGATTAACATTGGGAATACTTGCAATAAAGCTCTGTAATTTTTTTTCCCCTCATACAAGCGTCCTGTATAAGAGAAAGAATTTACATAAAAATCATCCCACCCCAGCCGCCTTTTTTTTTTATTATTATTTTTTTTATTTGAAAGTTTAGCAAGTTTTCTCTTTCTTCTTTTCTTTTAAGGGCAGGTGTACTGTTTTTCTTTAGAACTTTGGAGTCTAAATTTTATGCATGGTTATTCACACTAAAAGTCCATCTGCTACTCAAGACATATGCATAGTGAGTCAAATTCTTTCTTTATCAAAGGTATTAAAGTGTTGTGAACTTTCTAATTAGAGTAAAAAAAAAAACTGTTTTAATGTCTGACTACCTAAAGTGATGTTCTTATGAAAGGCAAGAGGTAAAAATGGAAAAATACCGTAAGTAAAAGACTTCGTAGCTCAGAATAAGGGGAAAAAAAGCGCACAAATTCACTGACGTTTTTGAGGGAAGGCTACATGGGAATTTTTTTTTTTTTTTACATAGCAATGACTGGTGTGAAAAATACAATCTCAAAAATCCTAACATCTTTTAATTTTTTTTGAAAAATTTATTTGAAATTTTACAATATAAATGTAAATAGGTATATATTTGTTTGCATGCTCTGAAGTGTTAACCCAATCATAAAGAAATTACACTTTAGAAAATTAAAAAAAAAAAGAGAAAAAATGGTTTGAATGTAGACATATGAAACAAACTCTATGAAATTTTATTAATAGGCATTAAGGTTTTAGTGCGCTTCTGTTTGAAAAGAAAATAAAACCAACATACACAAAACCCCCCTCTTATAATACAAACAAAACCCTAAAAGAAACAAAGCAAAAAAAAACTCGAACAAAAAAATCTGCAGCCTTTTGTTTCTCCATCTGTGCTTCCCATTTCCTCCTCACTGAATACGATTGCTACAGATTGCCAGAAAAAGTGTTATTCCACTTATTATCTATCTTTAAGTTTTTCATATATATATCTATGTTTAAGAAATCAAAGAAATATTTTTTTCTAAAATGCCATAGTTGTTAGAATGTCTTTGGAAACATAAAGTATATTTATCTCTAAGAGGTGTGTGTTCAGTTTCCAGAAGTCCTATCAGATGAAATAATTAAAAGGTTTATGACATCTGTTTTAACACCTATGGACTGAATATTATTTTCTAGTTTATATCTTGATTTGAGTGTTATTTCAATAAATTAAAATAAGAACATTTGCAACAGGATATTTTTTAAGATTTATGTGACTGTATTCTAAAAAAAATAGCTATATTAAAAAAATGTAAAAATCAAATCTTTATCTCTCAAGGGTTTTTTTAATTTACATAACCATTTTTCATACTACACATTCTTATTTCTTTTTAATTATTTTTTTCTTTTCTCTGATATTTGACATTAATTTTAATGACTACATTCATTTAAACTAATACAATGATTAAATTATTAATTTCCAAATCCTTCTAAATTCCAGGACAGTGCTTTAATAGCAATGGCTCATATAACCTCAGTAGGAACATCCCCCCTTAAACTGCCCAGGCTTTTTCTCTCTTTACTCGCTTGATTTCTCACAGCTCTATTGCAATTTGAAAACTTACATGAGAACAAGTGATATAGTAAAATCTAGGTACTCAAAAGTGATATATGATGTAGTCAGTTATTACATTTCAAAGATAGCATGTGTACACAACCTTCTCTTCAGTAAAAAAAAAAAAAGATCTATTGATTTATATTTGGGGGTATTTTATTTGTGACCCTTTGAATAGGTACTTTTTTAAAGGAAAAGAAAAAAAAATCACTCCTACTCAGGGTATTTGATAGATGTAAATCAATAATAAGAAAGCTCAAAATATTTAAGTTGGATTTAGAGGAATATTAATTTCCAGGGAAAAACAAATTAACTCAGTAATTTTATCTGATGTTTTTCACAAGACTTCAGTCTTTAGGCTTTTCAACTCATAAACAGATGTCAATAAACCTGGCTTTACCAAATGCAATCTACTTGCTCTATTCAATCCCTGTCTGTCTCTCAAGCACATATTTATATATACATATGTGCCAATTGGTGTTGTCACAGCTAAGCATCACATCAGGGAAAGTGTTGGCAGCAGCCAAATCATGACTGAAAGAGAAAGTGAAAAGATGGTTTAATAAATTCATGTTAGCAGCTGCAAGTCATTCTGTTCCTTGCATTCAGACTTGTTCCACAGTTAGTCACAGCACAATCAGGGATAAAATTATTTTCTGGATACATACTCAAATAGAAGATAGATAATATTTCTGTAATGGAAATTATACCGAGGTATAGTGTTAGTGCCTTCTGTTTTGTTCACAAAAAAAAAAAAAAAAAAGACACCTAAATCTATATTTCATTTTTCTATTATATTTTAATTGATTGTATAGTTGTAATTGGCACACCTGGCTGACTGAATTTATTTTTGAAATTTGACATGAAATCATGAGTAAAATGTAGCTTTCTAGTTAATCAACAATGAAATATTTTCTTTCAGAGTATATTGTTTACTCCTTAGTAGCAATCTATAATGCAATAATATTCTTAAATATCCAGGAAGTGAACTATGAAATTATTTATACCTTGTCATATAACATAGTTTAAACCACTGACAAAAGGAGATTATTCTCTATTCAGTGCTATGGGGTTTAGAGTATTTTATGTATTATTCCAATGACTTAACTCCTATTTAATTAATACAATTTAACTAGGGTTTTTTTTTTTTTTTCTGACATTTGGATTACAGGAAGAAATACAGAAGAAGCAAAGGCTAAGGATTAGTATCTGATGTCTCTAACTTCTCATACTCTCTTTAGGCTCTTTTACTTTCACAGGAAACTTCTGGCAGCTGAAGAAATATGTTTTTAGCTTTTATCCTCTTTTGTAGAACTTGATTTGGCTTGTCATTTGACAACGTAATTCACAAAGACAGCTTTCAACTAATTAATATATATTTGTTATTATTGATAAAATAATGAAGGATGATTAGCTTAATGCCAAAAGATCTACCTACATTAAGAAATATTATTTACTTGCAAGCACAAAGTTCATTATTTTGTACTTTAAAGATTTATGAACTAATGGATAGAAAATTCTCTTTAGTTTGTAATGTATTTCAATTCCAGTGTTGGTAGCCTTCACTTATCAAGGGCATATCAAGGTTCCAAATGAATGAAGGAAAGCTACAGGGTACATTTGAGAGGCAAAAGAATGGGAAGTCTAATTAGATGATTAGAATACTCCATTCGCCTTTACTGCTTCTCTCTGGTTATATATCCGTTCAAAATTTCTACCCACTATTAGTGTTTTATTTGGGAAAGTAACAGCAACTGATAAATAAAAGACAGTTTCTGTGATAGATAGCTATTATAATATCACAGTGTCCATCTCTTGTCCTCTCCATTGCCTGTAGGCAAATCCATACTCCACAGTCAGATACGTAGAATCTGTACTTCATGCTGGGAAGCTCTGTGTGTTCAGGAAGAGCTCACACAAGCCATCATGCTAAGAAAACAGCAGAAAAGACATGATGCAACAAACACCAGTCATAAAATAATTTCTTATGGAAAATGAAGCTCTGTGAAAACTCTTAGTGTGAAGGTAGGCATATTTCATCCAAATTCAGGTGTCAAAATTTAAAAATTCAGATGCATGCAAGTCTCACTTTTCAGATATGATAAAGGACATGACAGTAATGCAGTCTTGCATTTAAATTACCTAAGAAAATTAAATTTGAAATCAATTTTCTGTATAGTAATAGCTTCATGTAAGAAGTAGACTCAATAAAATTTAAAAAGTAGAACTTAGTCAGTTTCTGTCACACCAATAATGTGACAGCAACAGGCAGGATAACCAATAGCTGATCATTCCTTGGTCTTCAAGATAATTTCTGTTGCTTGGGAAACAAAAAGTGAGCAAGTGGCCATGGAATCCAGGGACGACTGCAACATCTGTGTATAATAACGAGGGACTTATCTAAGTGAAGATATTAAATAATTACTTGTCACTTGTGGAAGTTATACTAGCAAGGACTGGGTTTGCAGACGTGTCTATATCCACACAAAACCTGGAATCTGCCTCTTTGCACTGTTGTGGTGAGACCACATCTGCAGCACTGCATCCAGCTCTGGAGTCCCGAGCACAAGAAAAACATGAACCTCTTGGAACAGCTACAGAGGAGGGCACAGAAATGGTCAGAGGGCTAGAACATCACCCCTGTGAAAACAGGCTGAGAGAGTTTGGAGAGTGAAAGAAGAGTGTTTTAGATTATCTATATGGAAGAATTTTTTTACAATGAGGGTGGTGAGGCAATGAAACAGGTTGCCCAGAGAAGCTGTGGATGTCCCCTCTCTGGAAGTGTTCAAGGCCAGGTTGGATGGAGATTTAGCAGCTTGATCTTGTGGAAAATGTCCCTGTCCATATCAGGGAGGCTGGAAATAGATGATATTTAAGGTCCCTTCCAACCGAAACCATTCTGTAGTTCTATGATTTCCCCTTTAGGCATCTCAATTAAGTATTCAAAGTTATAGACAGGGCAAACCTATGTTAAAAGATACTGCCCTGATTCTTCATTGATTTTAAAGTTTACCTTGGAATAAAGTTCTTGCTTGGCTCAAGTCACAGATTTCAGTGTGTCCCCATTAAGGTTTGCAACTCAAAATTCAGAGTCAAAAAGGTGTCTTCAGCTCTTCTTTCCTATTGTGCTCAGACAGAAATCAATTTCATAAGGAATAGATGATTTCTGTGACAATAACCAATTTTTGTCAACTGCACTAGAAGATCAGCCTTTCACAAATTTTGATATATGCCATGCACATGCATTGCAAGTGATTGTTTTTTGTAGAACTATGTTGTAAGTATACAAATGTGGGAGTTTGTGGTCTGGGAGTTTGTTTGGTTTTTTTTTAAATTGGTTTTGGTTTTTTGTTGTTTTGTCTTGTTTTGTTGTTTGTTTTTTTTCTGACAGACACATGTATTTGTTACAACACTTGCATAATTGACTTTTTGGTGTTACTAATCTGATTGCACTACAAAAGGAACTGGGGGGAGGGTGTGGCAGTGGTTTGGCACCCAACTTTTTATCACTGCTAATTTCATTGAAATTAGAAGATAACTGCAGTCAAGTGCTTAAATACCTTCAAGTATTTAGATAATTACAGTGCATCACAATTACTTTCCTCAAGTGTGCCCTGGTAACATTGAGCTAATTGTTCATGGAATAAATTTAGTTCATAAATACCCGGATTACTATTTGATTGTCAAAAAAACCGTAGGGAACATCTGTTACATGGGCTTGTTAGGAACACCATCAATAACTGCAGACAACAATGTAACATCCATAGCCATGTGAAAAAGGAAGTGAGCTGAAATAATTCTGTCTACTGTGCTGAAGTCAATAAAACTGTAGATGTTTTTGTAACAATTAATGCCACAAACTTTAATGCAGTAATATAGCAATTTTCTTAATATTTCCTCTTAAAGAGGAAATTTGCTCTTAAGAACAGCTGGGTTGTATAGGAAACAGAAGACTGAGTTTTGTTTAGGAGCAATGACATTGTTTACCAACAGAGAAAGCTGAACAGGCATAATTCAATAATATAGTTTGATTTTTATATAAACTGAAAATGAATCTACATAGACATGTAAGTCTGGAAGAGGGAAAGAAGCAGAGGGAGATACTTGCATCATTTAGGGCCTAGTTTACTTAGGTCTATGCAGGTGATTATAACAAAATCCTCCTTTACACGTGATAATTTTCAATGTAAGAAAAAGTATCAACACTTCTCAGTTGTTTATGTGCAAAAAAAGATTAAAGCTCTATATTACGTATCTTAAATATGACAATCTAGTCATGGAAAACAGTTCAGAGAGGAGAAATTCAGTTGGTCATGGAGTAAATTTATCTGCACCTAGTAAAATATGCTGAAAATTCTAGAACTGACACCTATCCTACAATGATTTTGTTTTTCAAATATTTCTGTAGCTTTTCAATAAAGCTTTTTGTTTTCTTTCTAATGAAAGTCAGAATTAGTATCTTAAGTCTTTATCTTCTGCTCTGAACATTGAGATTTTGCACTGTTCTCCAAATAATTCTGTTAACATTTAAATATATGTTAATATTTAAATATACTTCAGCTTTAGAGGAACATACTTTCATGTACATGCATTTAATGAAGT
This sequence comes from Sclerurus mexicanus, assembly GCA_013396755.1. NCBI lineage: Eukaryota > Metazoa > Chordata > Aves > Passeriformes > Furnariidae > Sclerurus > Sclerurus mexicanus. Next base: position 290,019 of record VWZF01006436.1, on the reverse strand, counting down.
GGACCAACCAACTGACCACAGAAGGAACATAATTATTTACATTGATTTGAGCTCTTCACTACAATAACTTGTTTATTTGATGTTGTTTAATCTTTTTCACTTATCTTCCTTTAATGTTTAGGTTATGGTGTGCTTTGATATAGTAATTTTTAATCCTGTTACAACAATACATCCCATTTGTGCATTATCAAAAATCCCTACAGAAATTGAAGACATTCCATTTTTCTATTATTGGTTTAAGTTTTTAATGACATACTTTATTTTTCTCTCCATGCATTCTGTTACTGTATCTCAGTTAAACATGATAAGAATAAAAGCTAAGATCAACATTAAATAAAACTTTTATTAAATCTGTTTTTCTTCAGGTGAACAGTAGGTACCAATACTGAGGATACTTAAATTCACAGCTGTGGTGGGCTGAACTTGGCCAACTGCCAGATGCTAACACAGATGCCATCTACACTCTCTCTTTCCACTCTTCAAAAGGATGGGAAAATAAAAAAAAATAAAATAAAATAAAAAGATGAAAAATCTCATGTGACGTTCCTTGCTAATTATCATCAGAGGCAAAAACATCACCCCTTCATTCTAGACTCAACTTCACTCCTTCATTCCTGACTCCTCTACCTCCTTCCCACCCTGCTGAGTGGCACAAGGCAAGGGGAAGTAGAGACTGTGGTCAGTCCATGTCAGTTCCTGTCTGACACTCCTTCCTCCTTATTCTTTGCCCCCTTCAAATGGGTCCTCCATTTTCCTTCAGAAAATATATACATGAGTGCCACCATGGTCTTCTCTGAGGGCTACAAAGGAATTTCTGGTCCATCTCACAGTGCACCTCCTCGCCCTTCTCTCACCTTAGTACTCTGGTGGTTGTTTCTCACACTTTGCTCCCTTCTCTCTCTCAGGAAGAACTTTGCTCTTTCTTAAATACACTTTTACCTAAAGAGTCAGTGTCTTGACTAAGGGGCTATCCATACCCTGTGGTGGGTCCATTGCAGCTCTCTGGAACAAACTGTGACCAGCACAGGGCAGCCTCTGCCTCTCCTTATAGAATTCCTGCAACCCTCACCTGGTAGTCACTTCAACAAACACCTTGACACCTACACAAAATAAAAGGACCAAAATACAAATTCTTTGGATTTCTCAGAACCTCTAACTCTTATTTTGACTTTATTAATTTTATAAAATGCAGTTTTATACATTATGTAACAGAAAGAATACAGAAACATAATAAAACTACTGGCACTATTTATAGACTTTTAGGTTTGTAGTTTTTCCTCAAGAATATTTGGAAAGTTAACTATGAAGGTTTTGTTTTGTTTTTTATTTTGCAACTTTGCAAGGTTAATCAAGCTGCAAGGAAGAAATTGCAAATACATGTGCCTGCACTCAAGAGTACAAATGTGCAATCAAAGCAGGAAAAAGAATATATTTTCCACTTGGTTGAAATGCATTTATCACAAGGGGTTCCAAGGAAAATGGCCTGTAACTTAGTTGTACTTTTAAATAATTTTAAAAAATATCTTCTCACACTATGCTGTTAACACCATTTCAAAATACTGCTTTGTAAGGGCATAAACTGGGAATGAACTTGTAAATAAAAGAAATATATAGCTAAATCATATTTCTTTTATCTGTTTTATCTCTGTCTTATATTGATTCTAAGCATTACCTTTTCAAAAAGATGAGATTGTCACAGCCACCACTGACAATTGCTTATCTAATTGGGCATGCAATCAAATTGCATGCAATTTAACTTTTCAGCAGGTAACAAGATGAGAGATGGACTTGACCCAGTGAAGATAGTTAGTGACTTTAAAGAGAAAACCATTTATTTTGAATTTGTTCCACTTTCTTCTTGAAAGCAAGTTAAGATCAACACCATTTAAACAACTTTCTCTGCTTTTGCTTGGTGAGCTATTCAAGCTAGTAGTGTTAATAATGAACTCTTTTTTTTTTTTACTGCTTTTTTCACTAGCATCTTAAAATATCTTACTTCTCTGGACTGATCAGCTGAACTGTCAGTCAATAGGAAGGCATGTCAGCTGTTGTGTTGTAGGAGCCACTATTAAAAGATGAAACTGCTTGCTTTAAAACAGTACCGATTTTATTGAGGCAGTAGTGAATGAAGAGTCTCTTAGCATAAGAAGAGACATACTAGTCAAAACAGAGATATACCTAGTCAGGTAACTGGTATTGTAAGTGGCCTGTAGTGAACAGTTAATCAAAAAACAGATGCTGACTCATCATTATTTTGTACACTCTTCCAAATGTAAGTTATGGCTAGCAACTGTGCTGGTTTAAAGGTAAACCAATGGGAGAAATAAATCCCATTCAAGAGAGATTATAAATCAGAGTTACAATTTACTAAAGATATTACAAGAAATGCAATGATACAGAAAAAAAATTGATTTTAACTGACAAAAAACCCCAGATGTATAATCCAGAACCCTGGAGCATGAACAGTGTTCATTAGCCTCTGTGCTGAGCACCATGCAGTTCCCCTGAGTACAAAGTAAAAGGAAAGGAAAACCTGTTGGTGAGGATGGTGGTCACAATCTGGTTGAGAGTGGCAGTCACAATCTGGTTGAGGTTCTGCTCCTTCTCTGGATCTGATAAGTGGTACCAGAAGTCCTCAAACCTGAAGATTATATATGCTCAGGTTCAAGTGGGAATGCCCAGTATCTCCCCCCAGGGCATGAAGTTTCACAATGGGTGACCTAAATCTACCATGGGATATTTTTGGAATCTTTGATGGTCTAGGTCGTTATAACTGCCTAATGTGCCAGTTCCTAATGACCTATTAGCAGATATGACCCTTCAGACTGGGTGTGAAGTTGCTAATGACTCCCCAGAGGGAAGTTACTGCAGCTGAGTCAGTGGTGTGAAGACAGAAGCCTTGCTGTGCCTCACAGGGTCCTTTAACACTCAGCTTGTAGCCTGAGGAGTCAGGTGTGCCCTGAGCTGCAAATGATCCATTATTAACAGTTCATGAGAAATGACATAGAGGGTGTAGAATACATAGTTTTGGTTACACCCACACAGTAATAAACTGGTCCTGGCTGCTGTAACTAGGACAGCAACTAAGCTTTCAAGTAATATATAGCTTTTTTGCCTTTTTCCTGGAGCTCTTTACAACCACTATATTTGTATGATTATTTGAATACAGCAACAGGATTCAAGGATTACAGTGTGTAGACTACAGACTTGATGAACTAGAGGGGGAAAAAAAAGAAAAAAGAAACAGTAGGAAAACAAAAATCTTACTTTGAGTGACATACAACTGAAGTTTCTTACTTGTGTGTTTATTTTTCTCAGAGGGCTGACATTCATCCTTTTTAAGAAGAGTAATATGATAAGGGTGCTCTTAGTTGCTCACTAAGTCAAGTAGCATTTCAGTGCTTTCCTACGTGCTATTTTAGGCTTTCTGGTTGTTATCTGAGTCCTGGATTTCTTTGTACCCTGCTATTCTCAGCGTTCTCTCAGTTTGCTCATATTTTCTCTGTCTTGCGACACTCCTTTTCTGCTGTCCCCCCACCTGTCTCAACCTGCCCTCTGTTTGGTGCTCATTGAGGAGACATATTTCTTCTGGAAGGCTCTAATTCTCTCAGCATAGAGCTGACAAACCATCAAATGAAACAGGCTTCTTTCTTCCCTGATGCTCAGAAATGCATATTTTTTGTCACAAGCTTTTCTTTTGCAAGTGCTTTGAGATTCACATGAGGGCAATTTTCTTCCTAAACTGCAGTTTACTGACTTCTGATGGACTTCATACTTATTTACACTGAATTTGATTGACTACATGAATAAGATGTAGCAAATATGAGATGGCAGATCACACTTAACCTACAGCTAACAGCATCACCAGGTATTGACAGACTTATCTCCTCCAGGTATCAGTACTTATGTCCACTAATCAGAAAGGACCAGTATCTTAGGTTGGTGTGAGCTGTCAGGTGCTGCTATGTGTGAATGTCAAAGTGATTGATAACCATAGAAGCAAAAGAAGAGGGATTGTGTAAGTTTTCATTAGCTGAATTTGGTCCTAATATTAAAGGCTAAAATTTATTTTGCATACTTACTGAAACTAAATGAATAAGGGTTAAAAACCATAAATGAATGTTCCAAAGAATTTGGTATCGGGTTAACAAAATAATAGGACACTTTCATAAAATCTCCCTGAGCATTCACATTGAATTTTTGTTGATTTATGTTGAACACACTTTTCATTATTTCTCCAAATCCAAAGTACAAAATCAACTTTGTCACAGTTTTTATATCCTCATATTCTGTTTTTTATCAATCATCACATTTCCTCTCCATTCCATTCCTCCACAGCATTCTTCTCTTCCCATCTCTATGATAAGGCCTTTTCTCTACACAGCCTCTCCCTGAATATTTTTCACTGTCACTTCTCTTCCTTATTTCCAACTTCACTGTTCTCAGTGGAATGAGCAATTCCTAATTCCTTTCTTGTATACGATCTTTCAACACTGTTCTTTTTGTGTCTTGAATGCTCTGCACATCTTTTTAGTCTATTTGTCTTCTCCTCCCACTGATACTGTCAACCTGTGTGTGCTTTGTTCCCTTTTCTTTCACATGGAATTATGTGCCTGCACTGTAGTGTCCTTCTTCAAAACCAGTTCTTCTGTTATTTCTTCCTCATTTTCTGACACATCATTCCCCAAAGAAGAGCATCAGTACATTCTTCTGATGAAGTAGTGTAACATTTCATCATCTTTATTTCTCTAGGCCTCCATCTGTTTCTCTTTTCTCCTTGTCTGTGTCATTCTAATGGACACAGCGAGCTCTCTGAGGCATGAGTAAAAAATTCTTATGAAACATTGCATGATACAAGTGAATATATATGTAATTTCCAAAAGAAAGATTTTAAATTAGAGGTGCTTCCTTTAAATTTTCTGTTTCAGTTTTATGATGAAAATGGCACACCTACTAAATCAGGTCTACTGTTGTGCAAGGAAATAAGCAAATGAAAGATATATAATGTACAAACCATCTGCTAAGAACTTTCTCCATTTCAGTTTTCTTTCTTATATTTTTTTTTTAATTATTCTTTTAGGTAACATAGGAATTATCATAAACACTATCAATATTCAAATTTCCCTTGAAAAGTACTAAATATGTTGTCTTGTGCATTGATGCTATTTGTCAAATTAGTTCTCAGTATTGTGGATGGCTAGCATGCTAAAATTGATTGTTTAAACCCCCACTACTTTTATGATAACCTTATTTGGCTTCCACTGGCTGCTAACTATGAATTTGGTTGCTTGCTGATTGCTTGTTATTTGCTCCTGAGCTATACTTATAACAAATCACATCAGCAAAATGACACCTGTTTGGAATAAAAGTAATGCAAAATTCTTTAATCTTGTAACTCGTTTAATGTTTCCTTAGTACAGTGAAAACTTTACAAATACTGTCTTCTCTTTTTACTTTGCAGAGTGAATTGTCTTCACTCATGGAAGAAATCTGTATTTTTAATCTCAGATATTTGCTCACCACACCCCCCTGCCTCACCCTCCTCTTTCCCCATGTATTTATAATTATCAGTATAATATTTCTCCTGTTGGTGTTTTAGGTTGTGGGGGATTGTTTTGGTCTGATTTTTCTTTTTTTTTTTTTCTCTTTTGTAGTTGGTTTGTTTGTGATTTTTTTGGGAGGGTAATTTGGGGTTTTTGTTTTGTTAGGCAGGATTTTCAGTACTGCATGCAAGATGTCATCCCATAGAGTACACAATGTATAGATGAGGTTGACATTCCCCAATTGTAGCTTTCTGCGTAACAGCTCTCAGCAAAGTGCTTGAAGTTGCATATATCTCTGTGAGAAGCCCAATACTTTCCTGCCACTCCTGAAATTCTGCTTGCAGGGCTTCTTGCACTTTTTCATGGTCTACTACCTTTCTAGTTTTTCTCGTACATCCTACCAAGTGCCTACATCCCTGTATTACCTGTGATTTTACAGAATCTCACTTCTGACACCAATTAATGTCAGAACCTAAAGGGCTATGAAGACTGCAGGTGCGTCTTCATAATGACTATGTCTCATAGGATTCCATAATGCAGAAGTATATGGCAGCTTTTATCCTTTAAATTTTTTTACTTTATTACAGATTATCATAAATACCACAAAAAATACCTCTAACAAGCATAACACCTCAAATATTAGGACAAGAAAATATGTCTGTGATTAATGAAATGAATTTTTATATCTATATTTATATATAAATATATAAAGCTATTACAAATTGCTATCACTAATCAATAATCACTAATCAATCACTAAGTCTCAATCACTAATATTGCAGCAATCAATAACAGTAGCAATTAGACATATAGCAACAACTAAAGGTCACTATAAACTTATAATTAGTGAAGCAACTTACCAACAATATAATAGCAGGTATACTTCTCAGAGGTTTCTTATATTGGTATATAATATTGGTATCAAGTGAATTTCTTTTTCAGCTGATAAATTGTCATTACAGTTTCTTGGGGTTTGTACTTATCAATGGTATCTCAAGATATCTTTCGTTTCTAGTACCCAGCTGTACTACAAAGATGCCAGCTACAATTTTCAGAGACATGTCTGGTTCCCAGCACTGGTTCCCAGACTAACAGGTCCCAGGCTGACAGACAATTTCTGTCAGTATTTTTCAGCAGACATTTTATTCTGTTCAGTAATTTCCCACTTCTAATCAGGCCATCTTCATGGCTGCCCACATCAACAGATAAGACCTTCCTCTCCACTGAAAATAACTGGAACTTTGACAGCTACAATGAGAACATTAAATGCGGTTGTTTGTGAACCTGGATCAAGGCCGAGTTGAAAGTACAACAACTTTTCCTATTCAGTAAAAGTATTTGAAATCACTGTCATTCAAATATGAAAATAAAACTCCAAATATAAAAAAAACACAAAGGTATGCACTAGTAAAGTTTGGTTTTGGTTTTGTTTGTTTGTTTGTTTGTTGTTGGTTGGAGGTTTTTTTGTTTTTTGGGTTTTTTTTGTTTTGTTTTGTTTTGGTTTTTTTTGTGGGAAGTATTATTTCTATGCAGTATTATGGTACAAGTTCTTGTTCTGCCAGTAAGCATTATCCCATCACTTCAGACCAGAACACTTCTGAATACTTTTACAGCCAGTTCTAACAGCTCTGAAGCCATTATATAATGTCAGGAAATAGAATAATATATTTATCTCATGTTGGAAGGGACCAGTAAGAAACACTGAGGCCAGCTCCCTACTCCTTGCAGGACTACCTAAAACTAAATTATATGACTAAGTGCATGATTCAGATGCTTCTTGAACAGAAAAGAGGAAGCTTCTTTTATGCCTTTTTTAATCAAATTCCAATATTTGTACTTCTTCACAATCATTATTCAGATTATATATACATATAAAATTATTTTTATATATTTACTAGCATCTTTGGCAACAAAGAGAAACCATACTGCCCTTTTTAGAAATAGTAAGAATCACTCTATTAAGAAACTTCAGGGTATTTTCAAATTAAAGTGTGCATAAACAAAAGTTTAAATTCTTAATGGTATTGTCATATATATATGAACAGTCCATTTTTTTTGTTGATATTTTACAAACAGGTTGCATGACAGTAGTTTGAAAAATATTTAGTAGTACGTGAGACAGAAATACACAGTCTTCATTACCAGATTTTTTAAGTAATTTGTCTTGTTTGTTCTTTCATGTAAAATTATCCAGGTGTGTTTTAAAGGTGTAGTCTTTATTTTATTTAAACATATAATTATGTCTTTTATGATTCATGCAATTAATTATAGTTATTGCTATTATGGTTATTTACAAGTGTAATTTATATGCAAATTTAATTCTGAATTATTCATCTTGTTAAATTTGATCTTCTTGATAAGCATTGAGACAGTGTCTTATATGATTGTGTTGTTTCCTGTTTTACACACAGATGTGTTATTGTTTTATTGATTTTTTCTTAATTTTATGAATAAATACCCTTAATGAAAACAGCAATGATGACTGAAACAGATCTGAAATACCTTTAGAAAAAAATGGCAATCTTAATAAAGGGTTTGGTTCCAAAATCTGAAGGAATCACTCTAATGGAAACCTGAATTCTCTTATCTTTGCTTTTATTAGAAGCACTATAGGATAAGCAAAGAATACTAAAAGAACAGCACCCACTCAACCTCTAGTAATTCTAGGAAAGGGACTGAGGAGTTTGTTTGAATTTCAGGTAGCTAGGTTTACTGTCAGGCAACAAAACTAGATTTTCTCTCATCTGGCATTTTTCCTGCAGGGGTGGCTTCTATGAGAAGACACCAGAAGATGTTACCTGTAGGGCAGAGCCAGTTTCGATCATCTCCAAGTTGGAATTGTGGCTGACTAAAGCTGAGTGCAGCAGCACTGCTGCTGGCATCTCTATGATAACATATTTAAAAAAGTGAAAAAACACACATATTTAAGACAGGGCTGTGCAGCATCTGGGAGAGAGAAGAGCAAGAAAATGTGAGAGACACAACTCTGAAGACTCTGATGTCAGTGAAGAAGGGGGAAGAGACGGTCCAGGTGCTGGAGCAAATTCCTTTGCAGCCCGTGGAGAAGACCATGGTGATGCAGGCTGTCTCCCTGTAGTCAATGGAGTAAATATCCAACTGCAGTCAATGGAGAACACCATGGCTTTCTGGCAGAACCTGTGACCCTGTGGGGGACCCAAGGTGAAGTTGTCCATTTGGAAAGGATGCATGCAGGAGTGGGTTTTGAAGAACTGCAGCTCATGGGAAGGACACATTTTGGAGCAGTTTGTGAAAAGCTGTGTCCTGAGTGAAGGATTTAATTCTGGATCAGGGGAAGAGTGTGAGGAGGAAGGAGCAGCAGAGAGGAAGTGCTATGACTTGACTGCCATCCTCATTCTCCATCTCTTTGTTCCACTTTGGGAGGTTGGGAGAGTCACGAGCGATGCTGAGTCTGGGAATAAAAGGGGGGATAGGGAGAAGGTGCTTTAGATTTGTTGTTATTTCTCATCATCTTATTTTCTAATTAAATGGCAATAAATTTATTATTATTTCCCAAATCGAGTCTGTTTTTCCCATATGTGATTGGTAAGTGGTCTCTTAGTCATTGTTTTGAGCCATGAGATTTTCATCATATATTCTCCTGTCTTCATAAAGAAAGGGAGTAATAGAGGTGCTTACTGGGCACCTGACAGCCAGTCAAGGTCCTTTCCTACAGAAAATATAAGAACCATGTGTGCCATGGGTTCTGACTTCACACAGGCACCTAGCAACCATAAGTGAAGTTCCTAGATACAAGAGTGATACACTTTCAGACACATTTCCCTCCATTTTATAAGCTTATTTTTACCCTATTCTGTGCCATTTAATTCTCCCATGTAATCTAGATAAAATTTTTAAAAGATTAATTTAGCACTGTGAATTCAATTCTTGTAATGAATTTTCTAACCTCTAGTCAATGAATAAATTACCAAACATCATAATGCCTTGTTGCATTCTAGCTTTAGCTTTCAACTTTATTTGTGGCTCTATCTCTGTGCCCAGAGATCTAATTGAGCAAGTTAGATAAAAATTTATCTGTAAACCGTCAGTCTTCATTCCGCATTAACAGTAGGTCATCAGAGAAAGTCAGCAGCTGATAGATTTTTGAGGGAGTTAGTTAGTTTAATTGTTATTTGTATCTCTGGTAAAGTATTTGTTTAAAATACTGAGTCACTGAAAATTAATAAAAGTCAATGTCAAAATTCGGTGAGTCTTTACTATGTGCATCTAATTTCACCAGGCTATTATAGATATAGATATGTGGATAGAATATTCTTAATTTTCTTGACTACCTTTGGAAATTCTATCACTAAATGATCAAATGACTTTTTAAATTGATAAAATATACACTTACAATGTTTTGCAAACTGGAAGAGCAAGATATTTTCCTAAATAATTAAATAATCTTAAATAAATCCATCCATTCCAATGTTGCCTATTTTTAGTTCATATTGTCATACTTAATGTTTCCAATAAAATATCTTTCTTCTCTGGAAGGATTATGCTTGGTCAAAACCGCTAAAGTTATGAAACTTTCAACTGTTTAGTGAGAAAAGTCATATTCCAAGACTAGAGATGTTTTCCACTATGGATATTACAATAAATTAAAGTTTGTGATAACTATGAATACAATGAAATTCTGCTTGGAACAACAAAAGACTTATTGCACTTTTCAGAAGTTCTGTTTTACCTTGGGACTGTTGTGTGAACTACCAAATAAGAGCAAAAGAAATGCATTACTGCAATCTTGGTTCTTTTTCTTAAACATTAAAAAACTCCAAGCATTTTCATGAACATAAAGACCAATATTAGAAACTTAGAATGGATTCAGTTCTCAGCACATAGCCATCTACTGCTTTATGGATTTTTCTCATGAAGAAGTGAATAGGTTGCCTGCAGTTCTTTTGTAATATAGATGAATCTTCTATGGATGCCTTAGATACCTGAGGAAATCTAACTAAGCCCTTCAATAGTTGTAATGACTTTCATAGAAATTAAATCCTAAAACTGGAGATGCAAAGTCTTCTTCTGTAAAAGAAGGGAAAATGAAAGAGTTTCTATATCATCATATGTGACAGATTTTACATGTTACATAATCAGCCCATAATACATACTTTCAATTTTCCACATACCTTCAATCTTTAATCAAAAAATACTGTAGGAAATGATATTATGCTCTTCCAGGAAGCATTAGAATTTTCATGGGAAATTCGTTCATGATGGCATTAATATTATTTATATCAAACACTCAACAAACATCTTTTGGTGAATCAAATTGCTCTTTACAGATACTCTACTGTGGGAGAACACAGACCTGTGAAAGTGGCCAAGGTGACCATTTCCCAGAGAACAACACCAGAGAATTAACATCTACCTCAAAATCCAGAAATTCCGGCATTCGAAGATGTTTTATAGCTTAGATAGCAATTTATTGTATTAGTTACATAGTATCTCCCCTGTGTCTGTATGGTCTTGGTGGCGGTTGCCCAACTACCCAGTATTACTATGTAACCTTATCCCTCCCTGGCAAAACCCAGCTTCACAATGAGAAGCTGGCTCCACCCCATCTGTATCACCCCCCTGCCTCCTTAGACCTTCCCCTCACCATGTCACGCCCATAACTCCGCCCATAACTCCGCCCCCTGAGACCTATACCCCCGTCCCATGCTCTGAATAAAGCAGTTTTCGGCTCTCCCCCAACACTGCCGGGAACGTCTCCTCTCCTTCCTTCCGGAGCGCGTGACTCTACCATTAACAGATGCTTCCTAAGGACAAAAGACAAAACTGATTTTCCTTAATCATAGTTGTGCAGTGTCATCAAAAGCACCCAGAGATATTTCACTTGGTCTCCACATGCTACTCCAGACAGTCTGGGACCTATAGAACTATTTTATTATGAGACAGTCCCATGCTGGATAGCTTAGGATCTTTCAAATGACAGTAGAAGACTCCATCTGAGCAATTGAGTTGTCTTTGATGTCTGAAGTTGCATGATGGTTCTCACCATAGGAGCAGATGCTTCAGTAAGGAAGCTCATCTGTGGTTCCAAACACTAATTTGGAATCTTGCCTAGGAGTTTTTAACAGCTTGCTGCACATGAGATATTTTTAATTAAATAACAAGGACAAAGTGAACCAACAGTTTTATTGATAGTTTTTCATTCATACAATGTGTACTAAATTCAGTTTCCCCTAGAAAGATGTCTAATGTAATTTGTAAGACTGTTTCACTTCTAGTTGGTACCCTGCTTTTGGTCATGTGTCACAGCTTCTTTCAGACCTTTCAAAGGCCTTACTACATTGCAAATAGTATTAGACATTTACATGTGAGTCAGTGACTCCATGTTGTCTTTCTTGCTCGTGTATGTACCAAGGTTGATCGCTATCAAAACTATTTCACACAGAATTACATATTGTGTCACAATGCTGGTGGGTTTCAGACACAGGTGTGTGTGCATCTGTAAACACAGGCATCTGCACTAATATTTGTAAAAGATCAAAACCCTCTAAACCCTAAATTTCTAACAAGCCTGCAACTGAAGCAGTGGAAAACTCCATCTCATGATTTTACCAGTTACTCAACTATATGAAAGAAATGTTGCATCAGAACTTCCTCAGATTCATAACACATGAAACAAAGCAGGACAATAACAAAAATAACAAGTTTGCATGATGACAGAATATAACCACTGTCTAAAGCAAACCAAACTCCTCATCTGTAAGACAGTGAAGGAAATAAAGCGCAAAAAATGTTACAAAGAATCTCTCTAAATTTAATTTTCTAAAGTAAAAAAACCCACAAATCCACCACTATTGGCTTTTATTTTAGAGAATTGTTGATAGAAGGAGAAAAAACCACAAACCAACAGAGTAATTCCTGAAAAAAAAAGACATACCTGACTATTAGAAAAAAAGGTTTCATTAGGAAGTTTTAATATGAGAATATATGAAGTTAGATCAACATAAAATATAGTAGCCAATATGAATACAGAGATGATAACTTTCATTGTGTAAGAGAACCAGAGACAAGAATCTGTGAAAACTTAAGACTGATTTTATGGTGAAAATATTAAAAAAAAAAAAGTAAAGCAGTGCACAGGAGACAATTAAACACATACATCTATTCTAGTGACATAGAGAGAACACCTAAGTTTACAGAATCCCAGAATGACAGAATATCTGAGGTTAGAAGTGACCTTCTGGTTCAAACCCCCAGCTTAAGCAGGACCACCTAGAGCTATATCCAGATGAATTTTTAATATCTCCAAGGGTGGAGCCTGCACAATCATTAGACAAAATCTGTTTCAGTGTTCAGCCACCCTCAAGCGGAGGGGAGAAAAAAAAAAAAAAAAAAGTGTTTTCTTGTATGTGCAACTACTACCAGACTCTGTGGGAAGTATCAGGAGTACACTTCTTTGTGTGTATTCTAGTACACTTCTTTGTGTGTATTCTTTGAGGAATGAGAATTACACTAACTGTGGATTTGATAGAAAACACAGTAACTGCATAATATTGTTTATTGCGGTGCTTCAAACATTAGAGGGCATATGAATCACTAAAAGAGAAATGAGGAAGGAAAACTACTGACTAAAAAGGCATCTATTTCATGTACTGGACATTTGGGAGTTTAAATTAGACCACATTTTATCCTACATAGGCAGTTAAAACTGTAGAAAGTTTGACTGGATGAGAATGGTCCTAGTTTTTCACAGAAATATATGTCAGTATGAAACAAACTTGTTGATCAATATGCCCAGTACAGCAAAGATATAATATTAAATATTTATTCTCCTCTGCTCCTGCCTCCCATGCTTTCTTAGTCTAAATCAGGTGGTTTCTTTTTCTTGCCTGCATAGTCCCAAGAAACTGTGCTTTATATAAAGTATATATAACCTTTTCAAGAAGAAAGGGGTGGATATTCAGAGTTGAGATGTTTTGTCTTCCCAAGTCACTGTCAACGTGTAAAGGCTGAACACCTGCCTGACGATTGGCAGTGGTGAATTAATTCCCTGTTTTGTTTTGCTTGCATGCACAGCTTTTGCTTTTACTTATTGAACTATCTTTATCTCAAGTCATGATTTTTTTCAGTTTTATCCTTCAGATTCTCTGCCCTATCTCACTAGGGAAGAGTGAGCAAGTGGTGGTGGTGGGAGGGGGCTTAGTTGCCATATGGGGTTATAGCATAACATGGTGTCTTTTGGCTTCAGTGGTGTATGTGCCTCCTTTATTAGCACTACAGACTGCTACAATTAAAACCTTCAGCACTGCCCATTAAAAGTCTTTTTAGTTGAGTTTTCTGCAGACACAGTTTTCTTCTTTTTTTAAAAAAAAAAAGCTAGTATTCTTACAGAAAAGGTTTCCTGTTGAAATCTGTCATCTACAAAATGTAGAAAATTTCAGTGTGCTGCCCATATAACAAGAAAATATGTTCTATGGAACATAACTTGCTTTAAATGTGCACCAAGAAAAGCAGACTTCAATGTTCCAAATGAAAGCATATTATACAAAAATCGTCAATTCTCCAAACATCAGATTTTTCTTTCCATATTAAGTTCAGATTGCAAGAGACCTATGTGAGATTTTGAGGCTAGAAGGAGCATTACAGGCTCTATTTATTCATAATACTCACCACAGTTTTTTGCATGTTATTAAAAGAATAGGAAAAATAAAGGAAAATGGGTTTTAACAGCAGGCAACCGAGCACATAGATGACATTTGTATAGAAGATTAAATAGCCAGCAACTAATTGTGTTAAGTCCTAGTGTTTCTTCTGAATAAATCCTGAAAGTTAGAAGGATAGAAAAATTTTCTGTTATAAAACTTATCCTGCTGTATTCAGCATTGGTATGACCTCACGTGGAGTGCTGTGTGCAGTTCTGAGCCCCACAGTTTAAGATGGATGTGAAAGTCCTTGAATGAATCCAGAGGAGAGCAACAAAGCTGTTGAAAGGGCTGAAAAGAATGTTCCATGAGGAGCCGATGGGGACTCTGCCTTTGTTTAGTTTGGAGAAAAGGAGGCTGAGGGACCTCATTAATCTCTACAGCTTCCTGAGGAGGTGAAGTCGAGAGGGAGGTGCTGATCTCTTCTTCCTGGTATCCAGTGAAGTGACATATGGGAATGGTTCAAAGATGCACCAGTCGACACCCAGTGTTGACTAGAACAGGCTACCTAAAGAGGTGGTTGATGCCCCAAGCTTGTCAGTCTTTAAGTGTCATTTGGACATTGCCTTTAATAACATGCTTTAACTTTTGTTCAGCCCTGACTTGGTCAGAAACTTGGCCTATTTTAGGTCCCAGCCAACTGAAATAATTCTATTCTATTCTATTCTATTCTATTCTATTCTATTCTATTCTATTCTATTCTATTCTATTCTATTCTATTCTATTCTATTCTATTCTGTAGGAATATCAGTATTCTTGAATATCTAAAGGGAGGGCCATAAAATTCATTGACTACATCACAAATATAGCTTAATAATTATTTTAAAGCAGATACCCTCTCAAAGTTGTCACACCAATACAGCTGAATAGAGAAGAAACACCACACTTTAAAATAGTGGGTTTTCAAAACAACATGTTAAAAATCACATAGCAAAGGTATTTGTAATTATTCATTCATCATGTATTGACATTATTGAGTCCTGTTAGAATTTTGCAGCAAATTAATATACAGAGGCATAATTTAATTTCACTTAAAAGTACTCAGATGTCACTGCAAAAGATCTTGAAAAGGTTAACTTACCTATCTACATGCTACTTTGAAAATAACATTATTTCAGGAAAGAAGTGCTGTGGCACTTTTTCAGAAAATATACAATCATTTAGATGCTGCTATTTAATCTAATCAACAGCTTTATACTTCTTTAGTATTAAAGGGAAAAGCTATATTTCATTCTGATTTTCACATGATAAGTGGATTAATCTATGCTTGTAGCAATTTGGTTTAGCTGGCCTAGAGCTATTTAGAGTATGTAAGATTATCTGCATCTTTCTACTTTGTTCATAATGTCTGAGAGGAAAAAAAAAAAAAACAAAACCAAAAACAGTTTTCCTTTTTATCCTGCTTTTTGAACACTAACCCTAACCCTAACCCCAAAACTCTGTTTGATATAAGCTTTTATATTGCTACCAAACTGAGAGAATTACAGAGAATTCTACCTTTCAGAATATTTAAAAAAAAAAGTATTACAAAATCTCAGTTTTAAACTAAAAGAAAGATTTAGATAAGATGTTTGAAATAAATTCTTTACTCAGAGGGTAGTGAGGCACTGCAACAGGTTGCCCAGAGAAGTTGTTGATACCCTCTCTCTGGTAGTGTTTAAATCCAGTTTGGATGGGGCCCTGGGCAACCTGATCTAGGGGGCAGCATCCCTGCACATGAAAGTGGAGCTGGAACTAAAAGATCTTTAAGGTCTCTCCCAACCCAGGTCATTCTATGATTCTATGAAATGCTGATTCATTCAGATTTCCTCTAATGAAATATATCTTAGTCCAGAGTCAGTGGTGTAAAATCATAGCTCCAAACATTAGTTACTATTATGCATGTGTTTTGGTCCCAAGAATATTCTTCTTCAATATAATAAGGTAGGTTTAAAAGACATATTAAACAGAATCCCACTGAGATCAGCCCCTGCCAGCTGTGTTGTAATAACCAGTGGTGTGATGGTGTACTTGGAACAGAAATTGAATTTGCAGAAGATGCAAAAGAAGAGCAAAACTAATCAGTGTTAAAAATAATCTCTATAAATTACACTACGATCCAAAATCAGCAAAACAACATTCTGTGACAGCAATTGAAGTATTTTACTTAGCAGGAAGCTCATAGATGCAAAATATTAAATGGTTGAACTAGTAATTTCAGCTCCACTTTCAAAACTTTATTTATTGATAAATTGGGTACTTTTCTCAATCCTGGGGGGAAAAAAATAGTGAAAATACCACCAGAACAAATTTTTGCATATTGTCTAGACTGTCACAGCTTTATCATTTCACTTAATTTAATTGGCTATCAATTAACTTAAGCTGAAAGAGGTTTAAAATTCCATCCATACAGGGAAAAGAGTTTGACAGATGAGCTCCAAGAACATTGCCTATGTTGTTTCTTGCTATGATAGCTAGTAGTCTGATCATATCAAGTGCTTAATTTCTTTTCTGAAATTTTTGCTGTTGTTAGTTTCTTCTGACTGTCGCATTCACAAGACTAAGCGTGAAATAGATATAGTGCCTAGAAGGCAAAAAAAGTTATTCTGTGATGCATGAAACATCTGCATGTAATACATGTAGTTGTTTAAAACCAACAAACAATCCAACAGGGGTTTTTTTGTCACATACATAGCTCAAGATTGCAGTGGAGCCTCTGTCTTAAATCCTAAGCAGGCCCCATCTGTAAAACTGAACAAACGTGACATTTAGATTTTGCTTTATTTCACTGGAATTTTCTTACTTTACTTAAAAAAAAAAAAAAAAGAAAAGAAAAAAAGAAAGAATTTTTTTTTTAAAAGTACCATCTTGCTGTTTTTCTTTGCTAACAAAGGGATTCCTCTCCTAAATAGACATCATAATGAGTAACAACCAGAATTTGAATTCCTACTGCCAATGGAAAGATCAATATTTTTCTGTGGATATTAAGAAAGCTAAGAAAAAAAATCAAACAATATTTGCTGTGGAAGTTTTTACAAAATGAAAGTACATATTTATAATTAGAATACTATTACAAAATAATAGTTCTAACAGAAAGACTAGAAAATAAAACCAAAACCAGCATTTTTTGCTTCTGAACACTTTAGAGTAAGCAGACTGCAATCACATTTGCACTATAAAATGTAAGTGTTCTTAAATATATTAAATTGTTAAGTTGTAGTTACATGGATATGTGCATGTGTAATACTATTTTAGATTTACAAGGCACAATTAATAAAGAAAATTCCTAATCACACTGACGGGAGGAGCTTACCTCAAGAAATAACAAAAACACACTATAAATACATGGTTTACATGACTGTCAATACTTCTTATTTCTCTTTAATATAAACACTATAAAAAATAAGAACACTAAAAAGCTGGTAAGAGTTGAAAAACATTTTCTTTGTTAAAGGTAAACAACAGTAATTACTCATCTCTTGCTTTGTTAGTAAGATATAAATGCAGAATTTCTTATGTTTTCATTTTGGTATATCAAAAGCTGATCACAGACTTTGACAACCATATTATTTTTTAAAAGAAACCTAAAAACAGTCACGAAGTCCAGGGTCTTCTTTCAACAGCATGAGTTCCTCCAGGTTCTATATGTTTCTTGAACTTGGAACAAAAGGAGACAGCTTTACCAGGAAAGTGAAGATTGTACTTTCTGCATTACTGTTATAACTTAATTTGCATTCATTCTCTTGTTCTATGCATGAGGGCATATTTTTTCATTCAACCTACTGTCCTCGTGTCACTGTAACTCACACTTTATTTAAGAACATGTTAATTTGTTATTCACAGCCTAATACATCCCTGAGTCCACTATCCTTTCTCTATCAGAGGATGTAGTGATATCTCTCCTTGCTGCCTCAGAAATTAAGGGTCATTCCCCTGATACCTTATGTACAACAGGAGTTTAAACAATAAGTTACAGCTGAAAGGTAGTTTGGAAAGATGTCATCTCTATTGTTGGATCTTTGTTACCAATTGACAACAAAGGCTAGATGAGGAGAAAGTGATTGCATATCCTCTCTTTCAGGTTAAAGTCAAAGGAGTGAGCTTAAACCATGACCTTTATAGTCACCTCCATAAAGATACTGAAAAACCCATGTCAGTCACAGCCCATGTGGTTTAGAAAGCCCATGTGTTTTATCACATTTCAAATCCACAAGTATCAGAGTCTTTTTGTATGTAATCTTCAAACATATCAAATATTAACAAAAATTGGGTTATTATTTAGTAAAGATTAGATTTGATTAAATTTGAGCTGTTACATAAAAGCAGCTAGGCTGAAATTAATTTATCTTCATGAATAGATTAGTTTCCAAAAAACAGACAAGTTGTGCAATTTGAGTATAATCTCTCTTGTTCTGCATGATCTCCAGTTGCTGCTCAAGAAGCATGTGAGTGCCCCATTTGTCCAGTATTGTAACTATAAAGTGCCTTAGAGCACAGAAAGTGTAAATAGATGCCCATGTTTAAGCAACTGTATTCTCTCCTAGATGTTTACAATAATTTCTGGAGTATAAGTCACTCAACTCAATTAAGATATGTGTCTTTAGATTCAATTAAGTAGTTTTAAAACACCAATATATCAGCACAAAGGAAAATCAGATGATTATTGCAAATGTATCTACAATACAATTAATAGAGTCTAGAGATCTTTTCAACTGACCAGATGTAGTGTCTGCTTTAAGATGTGACAATTAAAGACTCGGTTCAGTAGCCTTTATGTACTTCTAGTGTTCTCTAAGATGCCATCGAATATCTGAAGGAACCCCACATTTTTCTGGAGAGCCAGCTTGATAAGTTAGATAGACAGCCCTAGAGCACATAAAAAGACATAAGTTCAGGCAACTGAACCACATATCTTGTGTCTTTTTATCACAATCTGTTAGAATAAGTCATGTATTTCTGCTCAGTTTTTGTTAATTATGAAGTCATGAGTAAGACCTTGTAATTTTTAATCTGTATTAAGAAACATAGAGAATCCCAAATAAATGGTGAACTGTAATACTAATCAATAAAAAACCAACACAAATGGTAGGATAAAAAATACACGGTGTATTTTTTTTATTTTTTTTGATGTCCTGGGATAGTCATAGAGGCCACAAAATAGAGCAGTTTGCAAATAGCTTTGCTTCATAAAGGTAGTAGGAGGAGTGGCTTCCTGAATAAGTGGTCAGTGTTTGACTTGTATATATCATATGTTTTGTTTTGATAGCAGCCGTAAACTTTGGTGAGTATTCTTGAAGATTTCAGAATTATTTGTGGAATTGTTACTGTCAAAGGTTTCTGGAGAGAGAGACTTGGTAAGGCGCTCTAGATCCAGAGGGTGGCATAGAAATTGTTCTGCTTTAAAGCTTGTGTATTATATCCCCTGATCAATTTTCTTTTCTTGTTTTGAAGAATATTCAAGAATTAAACTGACTTTCAAACTGTATAGTTTTGGCTAGTTATACTTGAGATACATCATGCTCTTTTGTTTTCATATATTATTACTGGCTTTCAGCTTCTTAGGAAGGGTTGTCTTTGGTTTTTGTGGGTGTTTTGATTTGCTTTGTTGTGGCCTTTTTGCTTTTTTCTTCTTTTTTTTTTTTTCCTTCTTTTTTCTTTTAACATCTTAATTCTGGAATTAACCCATACCTCACATTCAAAAACTATCAAACAATTAGGCTAGTTCAGTCTTCTAAGCATGTGAAGTGGATGCAATGCTTCATTTAATGGGAGATTTTTAGGTGATGATTTTGCTTACAACTGATTACAGTGCTGTAAGACCAAGAGCCTAATGCTGTGACCTACTTCTACTAAACTAACAGTAAAGGAAGAATATGTCAAGACAGCTAAGAAATGATAGATTAACTGTAGGTCTTCATATACTAACTGAATAGGTGTTATTTAATACAACGGTAGCAATACAAATATGATGTAGAAACCATCATGTCAACAACAAAAGCCTCCAAGTATGTAATTTGCAATTTTCTTTTTATCTACTTGGTATCCTATCACAGAAATAAATGATATTTACTTAGCAAACCTGTACTATATTGGTCATTTCTAACCCTTAATACTTCTCAAAAAAAAAGACCCAAACCCTATTGTTATTCACTCTTTTGTGCTTCCTTTGTCCTTGATAAACACTAAAGATTCAGTTAATTCCTTAAATACTCTAGAGCAAACAGAGTCAGGCTCTGTTGATTTTGATAAGTATAACTTTCATGTAGTGTTCTTCTATCTAATTCCTGATACTAGTCTGCAATTCTAATCTATTCACTCTAATAAATATTAAAAATCATTATGTTCAAATATAGGCTTTATGTTGTATCCATATAAATGTGTGTTATCTAGTATAGAGGAGAGCTTGACTGAAAGTAAATATAGAGGGATGAGAGCAGTAACTGTGTCTATTCAATCCGAAGAAGATGCCATGGACCAGTTAGTATGCTCTTTTTTTTTTTTAATATGGAGACTATGGAGAGTGTTGAAAGCTTTATTCCGTTGTCATACAGAAGCAAATACCAACTTTTGCTACATCCTTGGGTATTTCAGCTGGCATCCCTGCTGTAGCATTGTGTAATTTTGACTAGGATAGAGTTAATTTTCTTAATAGTAGCTGATATGGGGCTGTTTTGGATTTGTACTGGAAATGGTGTTTATAACACAGGAATGGCTCTGTTACTGCAGAGTAGTGCTTGCGTAGAATCAAGACCTTTGCTTCCTCTCACACCACTCCACCAGTGAGTTAGACTGGGAGTGCACAAGAAGTCAAGAGGGAACACAGCTGGAACAGCTGACCCCAACTGACCCAAGGGATATTCCATACCATATGACATCATACTCAGCATATAAAGCTGGGAGAAGATGGAGGAAGGGAGACATATGGAGTTAGGGCATTTTGTTTTCGCAAGTCACTGTTACATGTGATGAAGCCCTGCTTTCTTGGAGGCAGCTGAACACCATGGCTGTCCATGGGCAGGGGTGAATGAATTCCTTGTTTTACTGTGCTTGCATGTTTAAAGTGCCTTTATCTCAACCCAGGGTTTTCTCACTTTTCCCCTTCCAATTCTCTCCCTGATTCCACTGGGGGAAGTGAGTGAGTGGCTGTGTGGTGCTTAACTGCTGCCTGTTGTTTAGGACATAGCATAGCGTGTGTTAAAGAGAATGGAATAATCATATCCCTTAGTTTGCTGGCTACATGGTTGCTCATGCATTCCAGGACATGGTCTGCCTTCATTGCTGGGAGAGGTTATGTTCATTTCACTGTTCAACTGCACCCCTAGGTAATCACATCCCAGTCTATACTGTATTTGGGATTAGTCCAGCTCAGAATTTCTCATTTATAATTGTGAAGTCTAATGCAATTCTTGGGTAAATCTTGCGGCCTGTTGAGGTATGTCTCTATGCCTTCTTTTCCACCTCTCCTCACAAATTGATATAATTCAGATAGTTTAAAATGAGAATTAATAGTACTGGACCTAATACAAACCCTTGACATACTTCCCTCTAGGTCATCTGACAGCTGGAATCTGAGTCATTTATGACCAGTAGGACAGTTGAGTCAGTTTTCATTCATGATGTAGTCCATATTTTACCAGCTTCAACCAGAATGTTAAGAGAGATCATGTCAAACATCCTGCAAAATTTGAGGAAGATGGATATCCACTGCTCCCTTACTTCCACTGAAAAAAACTATTTTATCAGAGAAGACAACAGGTTGGTTAAGTACAACTTAACTCAGTAACTCTAGTTTTTCACAATCTGCTTCCTGTCTTTCATGTGTGTGGAAATATCTTCCAGCCAGTCTAGCTCCATAATCATCCCAGGGACTGAAGTGAAGCTACCCAGTCTCTAGTTATCTGCCTTTTCATTTTTTCCTTTAGATGGATGCAGTATTTATGCTGTTTCAGTCACCTGGGACCTTTTCTGATCTCTATGATCTTTAGAAAATAAAAGAGAATAGCTTTACAATGATTAATTCCAGCTGTCCTCTTATCCATTCTGTCAAGTCCCATTGACGTGCACATGTCCAATGGTCTTGAGCTCAACCCTCCCCTACTGTTGGTGGTCCACTTTTTGATTTGTCATTTTTTTCTTGGCATTTAAACTCAGCAGCTTACCTTTAAAGACCTAGATGAAGACAACATTCAGTACCCCAGCCTCTTCTGTGTCACTTGTAACTACCTTGCCAGCCCCATCTGGCATGGCACACCATCACAGGTCCTGTCAGAGCCTGCTCTAGTGCAGGCTTCTGTAAGACCCCAGGTCTGAAGCCATGAGCTCACCAGGAAGTTTTACTTTTAAAAATATACAAGGCTCCAAAATTTTGCCCATCAAATATTTTGAAGAGCTCTTGGTTCTTTAATAACTTGAGGTGGTGTAAAGAGAAGACACAGCACATTTTCTTAGGAGATACTTGCATGGATATCTTTATAAATTAAAGGAGACAATAAATGATCTTGGCAAAAGTTTAAAGGGGGAACATACAAGCAAATCAAAGCATTCCAAAAAGCTATGACTTAGCACATGCTAACCCAAACAATTTATCAAAATCCAACCCGGTGGCTTTAAGTTACCCAAAATATTAAGAAAACAGATTACGAGAAGAAAGAGGAGTAAAGAAAGAGAGAGAAAAGAGATTAGGATGAGATCAGAGAGTCCTGTGCAAGTCCAGCTTCCATGAGGTAAGTGGCAGATCTCAAGCAAAATGATGACCACATGCTGGTGTTTTTATGTGCTCTGGCCTGCTGTGGCCATCCCTCCCGAACGGGAGTTCCAGCCCACTGGCCACTCTGGGGTTCCAGGGCAGGGTGTTGGGCAGTGTTACCGGTGCATCAGCCAATCTGAGGCTGGATTAGGGGCTCCAGGGTGCATGGTGTGGAGCAATGTTCTCAGGCTGCCTTTAACTGGCAGCTGCTCCAAGGCCGTCCCAGCAGGCTCACAGGGGCTGCCATGTGGGATAAAGCATTATCTCACCTCCATGAGATTCAACTTATACCTTTTCTACACAGACACAGGCACTTGAGTTGGTTCTGACCCAATAATTAATGTAATCCAGTGTCTCACAACTTCCCACAGCCTACTTCAGGAGCATCCATATTGGACATGGGGGAAGCTTCTATCAGCTTCTCATGTTTGGCACCATTGTAGTCCCCCGATGCCAAATCCTTTCCACAAAAACCAAATGCAGCTGCTCTCTTAGCGTGCCGTAGGAATGGATCACACTGGTACTTTCATAATGCTGTCCTGAAAATCTCAGAGCACTCCTGAGGTCCTTTTTGTGCCTGAAGACAAGCTCCTTTTGTATCATTCCTAACAGTTCCCTGGAGAAGATGAAGTCTGCTCTTCTGAAGTCAGTGATCTATTCTTCTATTACTTTATTACTTTCTCATGCCACTAAAGATCTTAACCTCTAAAAATGTAGGGTTACTGCAGCCAAAGCTGGTGTTTACAGACACATCTCCAAACAGTTCTTGGCTATTTGCAAGCAGTGACTCCAAATGGGCATCAATTTTTATCCTAGTTGCCATAATCAACAACTGTGTCAAGAAAATGTCTTGACAGTCCAGAAATCTCCCAGGTAATCCTCATTTGCTCAAACTGCTACACAGCACATAAAGCCGTCCTTCTCTCCCATCCCTCCTGCCTTTCTATAAATTCAATTGTTCTTTTCAGTATCTTCTTATTTTGAAATACACTTATAAAACTTTTTTTTCTTTAATGTCCATGTAACTGTAACTGATTTCATGATTATATCTTTCTGATACAATCCTTACATGCTTGCCCTATTCCTTTATAGTAGTATTCAGTCATGTCCTTATTTTCAGTGCTGTATGATTCCTTTTTAATGCATTTTAAAGTCATTACAAAGCTCATTACAGAGCCATTATTTTATTTCAGTATGCCTCACAGCTTTCCTCAGCAACAGGATATTTTGCTAGCAATTCATTCATCTCATTTTGCTGCTCCCACCTTTGCTTTCCTGCATAGTAATACCTTTTTTATAATTTTTTTTATTTGATTACTCTTAGCATATTACCTTCCAGCTTCAGATGTTGAAAGATGTTTCAGATAATTTAGAAAAAAAATCTAAGGTAGTTTCTCCCATAAAACTTTCTTGTATTTTAGAGCTCAAGGCATTTTTCAGGAACAGTTAGACTGTGTGTTTAGATTAGATTTATTTTCCAGCAGATAGCCAGGTATTTGAATCTCTTACTACTACCATATCATATTTTTAAATACTTGTATTCTAAAATAATGTTTATTATGAAAAAAGAATCTTGTATCAATATGACCCAGGATTTACTCCATCTAAGAAAACTAGATGAATATTTTACATTTTGTGTCTTACAAGATAAAACTATGATATAACAGGGAATTTACCTGTACTAAGCCAAATAAAGTCTGATCTATGCTATGGTTCTTTTCATCATCAAAGGGATTGTTTAATTTCAAAACAGGCATCCAAATAGGTCAAAGAACTAATTCTATGGACTTTATTTTTCTGTGCCTATATTAAATAACTCAACATTGTATCTTTGTTTCCTAACTTATTCTGGAGTCCAAATTTATCTCTTGAAACCTGAAAATAGATTACCTTTTGTTGTTGTTGTTGTTCTTTTGGATACCAAAATAACTTTGAAAGCTCCAAAGACATGGGAAACATTCAAATCTGAAGACAAAAATAAAAGTGCATTTTCCTTATAGATGGAAGTAGTGACCAACTTCTTTGGTTGTTTGCCTGCAAATTGCAATTTTAGAAGGAAATGTATATAAACTAGAAGGTAACTTACATTTCCAAAAACAGAACTTCCAATTTAAAGGATGTGGCAAAAGTTCACCCTCAGGCAGTTCCACCTGTGATTTTTTCCTGTGGCGTACAGTGAGGCTTACATAGAAATGCTCCCAGTGGAATTAGGGAAGAAGTTGCTTCATTTTGTCATGGTTAGCTGCTTCAGGTATTTAGTATTTGATTTAATTTAATTCAGATAGTCAGATTTAGATATCTATAAGTGATCCAGGTGCCTGAGTTCTCATAATAGTCACAATATACACACAGAGTCCATATCTTCATGCCTGTTCAGACTGAAGAGCTACTCACCTCACCAGACTAAGCCCCTGTTCAGTCACATGAATATGAGTACCTTTTGCAATCTATCTGTCTGAGACACTGCCAAGAAGGTTGCTGATATAAGAGACCTATGGTATTTTGAAAAGGCAACTAGATGATTGGTAGAATGTTTCAGAGCATTCTATCTGTAGACATTTGTGTGTAATTGAAGGAACTAAGTCTTTACCTTTGATCTAGTAAAGTTACCAGGAAAGAAAAGAAAACAAAAATTTAATCCCTCAACTAGTTCAAAGAAGATATGCTTCTATAATAAATTGTTGTTACTTTTTAAGCTAAATAAGTCTTCATGCCTGAAGGCAGAAAACAAAACCACTTTTTTCCCATAGAAAATTATCTAAATAAGTGAGATGACTGCATTCTCATTTTTGTTCACACACATATTCCCACCTACACAGATTCACTTTTCGGCTTCTATCTAACACACCTTCTCATGTGTAATGAATCAGTTACTGAAAATATGGTTATTTTTCTTACCTGCAATAAGCTCTCTATATCCTGACATTATAATTAAAAATTGGACATACAAACAAGAGACTGCTTTTTTTTTGTGTGTGCTGTTCCCTGTGTAGTTTCCAATGAAGAAGACAGTAGGATGTATTTTAGTCTATTATTTTTTCTCCTAACTCCAAGTGATTTTAGAAGACAAGTGAGCTGAATTGTTAATACTTTAATCCAACAAGTAAAAAAAAAAAATCTTCTAGAGTATAGCTATTAAGAAAATGGGATATAAGGCTTACTAAATCTATTAAAAACATGCACATATATATTTATGTACATAGTGTCTTCAATTAAACATAAATAATCTGATATTCTAAGGTAATTCACTTTCCAAGTAACAGGATAATGATCAGGCTATGAAACACTGGAAAAACCATGATAATAAAGTGAAATAAAAAGTCATCACAATTTTTCCTGTAATGAATGAGACCAAAATAAAAAAAAAAATAAAATAAAAAAATAGAAATAATAACTATCATATCATTATACTGTTGTAGCTACTTTTGTTGTTGTTACTGACATTTTTTCCTTAATTACATTTATTAAGATTAGAAGCTCTATATTAACCTATACAGAAATACTTGAAGATTTAGACTATCAGAATATTCTTACATTTTAATACATGCAAAAAAGGAATTCTGGAGGAATTTATATCCTCATATCTGATGCAGCAGAAACAGCAGTCCAGCAGCACCCAGTTGTGGAAGCCTGCAATGAATACATCCTTTTCCAGGTAGATTAAAAGTTTCCTTGGCATACAAACATAGGTGCTCAATCTAAATAGCTGAGTTCAAGTATTTACAAGTAAAGCTGCAACAAAATGTCAACGTTAATTGGAGTTCAAGAAGAAAATACCAAAGTCACAGAAAATTGTGCTTCAATAAGCATGATGATAGCTTACTTAACACTACACTGACAAGGTACAAAAGCATTTTTGCTGGAAGTACCAAGTTAATCACAGCTGCAACATATACCTGCATTGATAAATTACAGTAATGGCATTTCTATAACTTCTTTGAACAGTAGGTTTAAAGCACACACAGAAGTAGGAAACATGGATTGTCATCTGCTTATAATTGGAAGGACTAGAAGCTGTAGTTGTCATGTCCCAGGTGACTACACCAGACACTGAACTAACTGTAGGAATGAACAGAAGGAGTCAGTCCCCAATTCACCGGCTGAAGTGGACCCCTTATGAAAAGAGAGGAAGAAAGGTGCCAGATACTGCAAGCCTAATGGCTGGACTTTTTCTCAAGGAATGCAAATATAACCTACTCTGTATTGTTGATGAGGAGACAAGGGTGGTTAAAAAAACAAACAACCCCCCCAACAAACAAACAAACACACAAACAACAAACAAAAAAAAAGAAGTGGTTTACTGAGCACTACAGAACATAGGAACATAGGACTATAGTCACATATTTGAGTAAACTTTCAGAATTACAGTCAATGAAGGGAAAAAAGCATGAAGCACAGTTTATTTGCAGTCCAAATATCTGCTACAGATCTGAAATGGTAAGCAGATATTAAATTTGTTCATGCTGTTGGATTTTTATTTTGCTTTATTTGAGTACATTAAGTGTCATTAAGAGGTACAGGATATTTTTAATGTTTTAATTGAAATAAATTTGAAAACTAGCTTTTAAACCCCAAAATTACAAAGTATGAGTCACAAGCTCAATTGATTAGTGGCATTTTTCATCCTTGTGATTCTGTTTTATGCTTTAAAAATCTGGTATTTTTCCAGACTGACATTCCTAGCAATTTCTTTTCTTTTTCAGATGTCTGACTTTTTCAAACACTTTTTATGAATGAGAGTCATTTATTCTTGTAAGACCCTACCTTCTGGTAGTTTAAAATCATCAGCTAGAACATTTTCTGTATTAGCAAAGACAGATACAGATAAACACTTAAGAAAATACATTCATTACCACTTTCAGCCCATTTTACTTCCCTGAAACACAAGGCCTTTCACAAGTTAATGTATTGCATTTTTATGTCAATTATTTTGGAAAAAAAATAGATGATACTCAAGCAATAAAAGATAGATTTATATTATGTCAGTCAGACTCTATTCTAATATTCCAAATATAGATAACCTTCCCTAGTATTTGTCAAGATACTTTCTTTAGGGCATTGTTTTTTATTTATTAGCAACTGGCAACTGTTCTTTTATTCCATTTACTATAATGCAGAGTAACTGTTCTTTCTGATCTGAACTAACTTACAGAAATTTCCAAACTATATTTTTCTGAAAAGTTACCTAAGTAACATAAAAATTAAAACTATCTCCACGGCAAACAAAATTGGCAAGTGCAGTTGCTGCAAGAGACCGGAGAAACTGAGTGTTTCTTTAAAGAAAAAGGGAATGGGTAATGGAGAAAACAAGTTTTTATAAAATACTCCAGATTTTCCTTTTTTTTCAAATACCCCAAAATAATTGTCTTGGAATCCTTTCTCTCTAGGGACAATACCAGTCTCAAGTGGCATGTTCTATGGTAAGAGCTGATATTAATAATAAGTAGAATCTATAGAAAAGTTTGGATGTCTTCAGATTCTATTTTTACTCACAACTTAGCAAAAAATCTCTGTGGAATACAAGTCAGAGTTGCAAAGAATGGAAGGTAGGTTGTTTTAACATAGTATCCCTTTAGGCTTCACATGAACTTCAGGGAGACCTTTCTTTTCTGTTACTTGCTTACTCTGAAAAGACTGTCAATTTTATTGCTTATTGAGAAAACAATCACTTATGGAGTTACAGTGCTCTGCGATTTCTGATTCAGACTAAGCTTTCTGTATATGCACTATTTATTAAATACTTGTTTGTTATGAAGTCTGTACTTGTCATAGGCATATCTTTTTACTGAACTTGTTTTAATCCTTGTGTTTGTGAAGATTCATCTAGGTTTCTATTGCTTCATTTTCTTTCACACTGACTGAACTGGTACAAAAAGAAAATGAGTCATATTCATGTATGAAACAACTGTCTTACTTCCATGATTTCTTTGACTAGTCAGCCCATTTCAATTGAAAACACCACATTTTCATTTAAGAGATCTATGCACCTGACTCCTCCCATGATGCTTAGTATAAAATACTGAGACTGAAGTTACATAACAGCTCTTTCTGTCATGGTTATTTTTTTGGTTTTCTGTTTTTTTGGGGGGAAGGAGGGGTGGGGCACCTGCCACTCTCCCCTGCAGGGATCCCAGAAGGCAACCAATGGGGGCTAGGGGAGAATGAACAGACACCAAGATGTTCATTTTATGGGCTTCCCTTTTGTTAGGATGCTTTCATCTGTTTCAGAGGATTTTTTTTCCAACTACTGTTTCATCAGAACTGTTTTATTCTTGGTATATAAAATTATGATTCAGAAAAATGACATTTTATGATGTAAATCTGTTTGGTTAAAAATATCCTTTTCTACTCTCCAAACACATGTACGTTAGCACTGTGCAATTTAACAAAATATGTAAGCATGAGACTTAAGCACATAATTGAGTACATTCTTGTTAGGTAGGGATTACTTAATTAAGGTCAAGCTTTAATTAGGTTCCTTCCAGATGATTCAAAAGGCCCTAATCAAGTGTACTCTTATTGATCTCAACCTAAACAAGTTGTATTGTGCTTCAAGACAGTGTTGTTTCTCTGCTTCTTGTTGAGGATGATTTAAAGTCTCTATTTGTTCCCTATTCCTTCTATATTACATATAGAAGAAGAAAACAGCTTTATACTTTATATTTTACTCATATTTAGGTTTGTATTCATACATTTAAGCTGATTAGCACATAGTTATGGAAGTGTATAAGGGCAGATGGAGCAGATGTATTGTGATACATTGTCATTACAGAAATTACAACAGGTATAAAAGACGATTTTCTAGATGACAACATTTAAGAGACTGGAGTTTGAATAATACCCACCAGGACTGGAGAACCCTGCAGAGGTATCATAAATTTCAAATACAGATATGCCTATGAACATGATGAAGGAATAAGAATAACAAAGTGCAGATTAGAAAACCTCAGCATATTCTATGATTCTATGATTTAACCCTTGTCACATGAAAAAGGGGCAGAAATGGGGACAAATTTCTTGTCCCACCTGTATTAATATATTCTTAATTGACTGTTAGTGTCCCCAGACTATCAAAGCCTTTTAAAGCCCAAAACAGTCTGTCCATGTCTCACCTCAAGAGACCCTTCGCTAGACAGATTCACTCTGATGGATAGGATTTTTGATATCCTGATATAGGGACAGCACTTAATAACAAGGGAGAACCCTCTCCATAAAGTTCTTCTACAAGTTATGAGTCTGCCAGCATCAGAAACAAATTGGACTAACTCTAGCAGTTCACAAAATAACTTTTATTGATAAAAATATGTGACAAGCTACTGTACGGTTTGTGTAGCCAGTGATAACATTTAGCTGCATGATTACACTTTAATAAACGAAAACCCAAAACCCAGAAACACGGTCTAAAACACAGCACAACTACCTAAGCCTTAATAGAAAACTCAAGCAATCCCCCTCCATGACAGAGCAATTTGCAAAGAGTAGAACAAAGCCTAAACACACTCGTTAACACAATGCAAGGAAGGAAAAAAAAAAGAATATAGCTGCTTCCCACTAATACACATTTTAACTCACTAAGATAAGGAACTGTACACCTTAAAGCAAAACCATGAACAATAAGTCGGCAATAAAATTCAAGGATAAAAATAATCAAATAGCATATAAAGTCAGATATATACTCAGTAAGTTACAAGGTATAGGGCAAGGTAAAATTAGTATCAAAGTAGCAAAGTACAATTAGTAAATAAGGTATCTGTGGAGTAAAGGTGAAAGAAGGTAATCTATGAGGCATAAGGTCTAAAGCATAAAGCATAAGGTTAGGTCAAGGTAAAAAAAAAAAAGCAGAATAAATGGTTGCTCACCCCTACAGTGTTCAAAGGAGTGGGAGGAGAATGGGCAGCTCATTAGTTACCCCACAGAAATGCTGGAACTTCTCTCCAGTTTTGCTAATGTCTGATCTCTTTTCATACTTTTTTCTTTTTTTCCCCTTAGGCAGTTTGAATGACTATAGTCAATAATAATTTCTGGGGTGATAGACAGATGGCATAGGCCTGAGGGCTTGCTTCCTGTGTTCCCTTAGGATGTTGCAAAGAAAGTCCATGCTATGTCCATAACATTCTATTTTTTGTTAATCCTATCAGTCTGTTGCTGGGAAGTCTCATTTTGTTGAGGACTTTCGGGAAGCCACTGGGATCTCTTTGTTCCATTTTGTGTAACCTATTATCTATCCTCTGATAATGGATTTCTGGGACTGCCAGCTCCAGGTGCTGAGGTGTGTCCCATCACCAAACAGAACGGTCATCAGGGTCTTAAACTGGTCTATCACCCTACAACCCTGTGACAGAAGACAGAGTAAAGGGAATCTATATGTTAGAATCATAAAAACATAAAATCATAGAATGTTGTGCCTGGCTTTCCTGCCAGAAATGAACAAGAAAGACTGGGAAAGTAGAGTTGAGTTGCAAGCTTTTAGAACTGCAAATTCTGCTGCTATGAGATGTGCAGCCTTGAAAACCCTGTATTTCATGTATATGCACTTGGTTAGAAGACATAAATACACAAAGGATAAGAAAAAGTCTGACAAGTTGCAATCACCTGGAATGTCACTTTTGAGCATGTGAAGTTTTAATTAACAGTATAAGAGCAATATTTTAATTTTATATGTAGAAACATACACACATGTATGCCTTATCAACAACTGCTCCAGAAAAGCTTGTAAAACTACTGAATTGGAGAAATACTAGGAAATAACTAGGAAATTCTGTGAAAGAAGTACATGCCTATAAGACTATAACTCATTAAGACAGCCTAGTTCTAATGAGATGAAAATTGGAAGCCTTTAGTATGAATCAAAAATCCAGGCCTGATAAATTTAAAGTCCATTAATCAGTATGTAGGTGAAATTAGTTTACTTTGAAATCAAATGTAAGTTTGCTAAAACAGTATAGGGAACAAGAATATCTAAATATTTTGTAACACTGTAGTGGTATGGCCAGATACAATGCAGAAGAATTTTACATAAATATGTGAACAATACGTGAACAGAAGGGCAAACTAAAACATATTTTCACTTATGAAGCATGAGAAAATATATAAACAGAGAAGAAGGAAAAATTGCAAGAAGCACAAAGAACAAGAAAAGCATAAGGCTTGCTTTGAGATTAGAATTTGCAATAGATAGAATTCCTGCTGAGCACAGAAGAAGCATACCTAGCAAAACTGTCATGAAGAAAAGCATCATTGGGAGCAAATGAGATATCCTCTCTGGGAAATAGGTTAGAAACAAACCGAGGAATGACTGAGTAAAAATGCAGAAGATAAAAGATAAGTTCACTTTTTTGCTGACTTTTCTTACCAAAGAGCTCTCAAACCTGGTCATCATGAACTCTGCAACTGAGTGCTGTCACTCAGTGTTGATCTTATATACTCACTGCTAAATTATGTTATTATAGCTAGACTTTGTCAGTTTTGTACATGGAACATTGATGATGAATAATTTGTAAGAGCTAGTGAATTTCATCAAGTGTACGTAGATTCACTATTTTTTTTTAAGCCATGCCTGATTTTTCAGTCTTCTAAACACTCCCATTATAGCCACCTCTAATTCTGTAATATTTTATGCACACATATATTAGTTGCAACAAATGTTTATTTCAATGAAAGAATAACAGACTTGACTGATTAGCATGGTGTTTTACTCTGTCACAAAATTATGCAGTAACTCTCATGTGAAACTGGGTGAGCTATTAATTCTTTCTCTTATTTTCACTCATAGTAGCAGTCGTGTAACTCCTGCCCTTTCTGACTATCTCTGTGTACTGAACATAAGATAAAACTAATTTCTCCTATCTTAGACCTTTGTTAAGGTATTGAAATAGAATACCTACTTTTTATTTAAGAAGATATTGAATTTCCATTCTTAGATTGCTTAGGTTAATTTATAATGCAGGAAGTATGAAGTATTCTGAACATAAAACAATGACACTTTTTATATATTTTGAACTCAGGAACTCAGAAACAGAAGGTCTGTAGAATTAGGCTTGCTGAATTAAGTCAGAGTACTGTTTTCAGCTAAATACAGCCTGATGTTCTTCAATAAACTAAGGCCTAAGGACTTTATAATAATACTTTGATGTATACTGTACCATCAAAATCAGCATCATTCACTTTCTCATGCAATTTTTCAAAGATTAGTTGCAATGTCCTTAATTGTTTCAAAAATAAAGAATTGTATAAAACCAAAATACAAAAACACAAGTTTTTGGAGCATTCTCCCTTTATTTTGGAGATTGAAAGGGCTTGGTATGCTATATTTCAATGACATTATAAAGCGAATTTCCAGGTTTTGACCGATGTGCAAAACAGTAGGAGAAACTGAATCTTCCTGACCACTAATGGTGGTAACGAGTATTTTAGGCATGCTAAATAAGATTGTTAGGATGTGTCCTTATATTTTTTCTTGACTGTATCTGATTGAATATAATCTGGTTTTAGAAAATCTTCCATAGTTCAACACTAATTTATTATGCCTATTTAAGGTTTTTTATTCTTCTACATTTACTATGCATCTGAATATCTTCTACAAATGGCTTGAAATATACATATCTGTTCGATACATAAGGAAAAGTCAGTAGAATATGTTACTGTTGATTTAAGCATGAATGTCTTTTTAATATGAATGTAGCAGGTTTTAGATTTTATCTGCTACACACCCTGCATAAGCTTTCTGTTTTTATCAAATTTCTAGCATTTACAATTTGTGCATTGTGCTTTGACTTATTACTAAGTTTTTTGTGCTGAAACCCATAAAGGATTTTTCTCAAAATTACTCTCTCTTTACAGATTACATTTTTTTCACTTGTGTCAAAATTGTATTTAGCTGTTTTCCTGTTTCCATCATCAGTGCTTTTCTTCTTCTAAAGACATTTGGATAAGAACATTACTCCGTTTTCTGTTACAGAATTCAGTATAGATTCTCTTCACTGTGTCTGTTCCCAGCCTGGATGAATAGTTCTGGAATGTGAGTCATAATCTTCACCGAACTATTTCTGCAGCCTGGATTATCCCAGGAACATTATCTATTTCTTTTGGCTGCACAATATCTAGTATCACTATGAAAACATCTCAGAAGACAGCACGGTGATGTATTTTCTTCTTTCATTATCTCTTCAAGGCCTTACCACTCCATTCTATTGATAATTTTTGTTATATTTTACCTCAGTTTGTGTTCTGTTCGAAGCAGCTGTTCATGCTTTACAAAAAAGGTTGATTGCTCACCTTTATTAATTTAAAACATTGTTATTAACTACTATAGTATTACCTATTTAAAAATTACCTGTTTAATGAGGCTTGAGACAAAGCTCAGTGAAGTCAATAGCAAATTTTCTATGAAGTACAATGTAGAGCATAAACTTGAACTGAAGTGAATCTTTATTTCTAATTTTAGATAAACATTTAGCATTTAACAAACTTTTAATAATAGCAATAAATCATACAATTATTACCATCAATATTTGGGAAAATGGAATATTTTTTTTGAAAATTATGTGATTAGTAATTTTGAGCTGCATTCTTTCCAGAATAGGAACATTAAATCTTACTTTGACATCTAAGCATATTTTTTTCTAAAAAACAGCATGTAAATGCTAATACCTTAAAAGGCAAATCAAATTTATCCTGCAAAAAGTTGAGCTGCTTGAATTGATTTCTTTTGAAACACCTCAGTAAAAACTTAGTTAAAAATGAAACAACTAAATATTGACTGGACATTTTCTATCAAAGACTTTTAGTGACCAATATGTACTTGTTATAGATTCCTAGCTTTCATTTCCATTTCTAAGGTGAGAAGATCCGGTGCAATACTGCAAATGAATAGGCAGCAAAAAGAAAGGGCAAGGGAAAAATAAAAGAGGGACAGAACAGAAGAGGACACAACAATGACTGAGGTGCTTCAGGTTTTCTTTTCTTATATTTTTATTGATAATACTTGCTCACATGTCTCCTGAGTCCCATTACCTAGTGATACAATATGAGAAAAACAAATACTAATAAATTTAGCATGAAAATACTAAGAGGAAACAGTTGATACATGGGAGGGTAGGGCTGAAATGGAATATTTTGAGAAATGGCCTGGTAGAAATGAAGTTCAATAAAAGCAAATGGAAAATCCTGTACCAAGGATGAAGTAACCCCATATACATTATAAAATGGATGGCAACTGTATGGAAAGCAGCTTTGCAGAAAAAAAATCTGAAAGTCCTGGCAGACAGCAAACTGAGGATGAATCAACAGTGTGCTCCTGAGATGGTGAAGACCAAATGTTTGCTATTGTAGTGGTTTTCACTGTATCAGAAAGAATTATCCAACACAAAGAAAGAAGCTTTTTTTGGTTTTTTTCTTCCCTCTACTCAGTACTTCTGAAACTGTCTGGAGTAGTGTATCATTTTTGGTGCTTTTTAGTACAATAAAACCATTGACACACTTGGATAAATTCAGTGCAGGACCACTGTCACCCTTTGAAGGCTGAATAACTTGATATTCAAGGAGAGGTTCAGATAGCTGGATTTACTCAGCCTTAAGAAAATCCTGAGTGGACCCTAATTGTAGTCTTCAGCTAAGTAATGCATATCTGTAGAGGAGATGGAGCTAAAATCTTCCCTGAGAAGCACTGTGAAAAGTTGACAGACACCAGGCAAAAGGAGTGCTGAGAGAAGTTTTTTTTAATAGATATGAGTGAAACATTATTCAAAAGTAAAGTGAACATATGGATTGGAATATAACACTGGAGCTGGTAGCCCAGAGAAGTTCTGGAATATGTAGACTTGAAGACATTCTGACCTCAAGTGGAAAACCTGATGTGACTTTATGTAGTTGTGGTTTGGGTCAATCACTCAACTAGATGATTTCCAGATATGATTCTAAATGAAAAACTAAAAAATTTCTAAATTATAATTTCTTTGTTGTCAGTGAAGATTTCTAAATGACTATGTTGTAGATAAATCAGTACATTCAGTTTTAATTAGCACAGTATTTCCTTCCTGTTATATCAAGTGGCTTCCATACTGCTGCTGAGTTATGTTAGCTGAATCATGATATAGGTCTTAAAATGTAGGTTGTGGGAGTTTTCATATTTTTTGTTAAAAAAAGAATTTTTGCTTCAGAGCTGAGTGCTGGACAGTCTTGTGGTCTTTTTCTTCAGTTATTTGAAGCAACACTTTAGAACACCTAACTCATAAGCAGAAACATATAATATATTGTTTGTTGGAATACATGCCATACATGACAGTCAGAGAGTTTTTCTCCTAGTAAAATCAATGGTAATGCCAATTAACTATGTACTGTTTCCTGTTCAAATTGATTAATATATTTAATATTATCAGTAACATTGAAACTAACTGGAGTAAAATATATTTAATGAAAATCTAATCTTTCCACACATGCTGTATGTCTGAAAATGTAAAAAAAAATCACAACTGAAAAA